>JAGKTI010013550.1:0-22880 GCA_018397915.1 Birgus latro
GAGAGAGAGAGAGAGAGAGAGAGAGAGAGAGAGAGAGAGAGAGAACTGATCGGCAGCGATGGGACGACTGAAGGCAATATTAACCCAACTTTTTGTAATGCCGACTAAGATAAGTAACAGATATAAAGAAAAATGAGTAAATATGTAAAAATCAAGCCATCGGTGTGAAGAGCTAAGAACACTGGAAAAATTTAATCAGGCATGAGAGAAAGCCAGTGGTGAAAGCCGTAACCCCCCCCCCTCTCCACCGTCCCCTTCACAAATTGCCAACAGTAACGTTAGAAAATAAAAAGGATAACAAAATAGGCTTTGGTCATCGGGTCGGAGTTAGTAGTAGTAGTAACAGTAGTAAGGTAACAGTAGTACAGAGTCAGCAACAAAAACTAATGATAATAATAATGAACAGCAGCAGTAATATGTAATAATAATAATTAATAATAATAAATTATAATACAAACTGACCGTACAATCAGCTCAAAGGAGAGGAAACAGCTTACGCATGCTCAGTGATAATACACCACTTCAGTCAAGCCAGCCGAGACGCCCCGCAGTTACGCGAACTGAGATATCGTGTTCCTAATATGGCTCGCCGCCCGATCAAAACCTACGACGTCAGACAATGCCAAATATTACGTTACCTTCTGTCCGTTTTAGCCATCTCTCTCTTCAGTTACTCCATAAATACCCAATGTATCAAAGTAATTAGCCATTGGTAATAAATCGATGGGGAAAGACGATGAGGAGTGGAAAACTAGACTGGTAAATTCCCTCCTTAAGCTTTGCTACGAGGTCGTGCCCCTTATGTGACGCTATCTACAACCGAAGCATAAATTCTCTTAATAATCATAATAGCTCCAGATAACATCAAATAAATTATATTCAGTTAAGGATTTTAGTATATTTAGGTCATGAAGCGTCTATGATACTCAAGAATTCCGTCGCGCCTGTGTTCCTTACGCGGCCCTATCAACAAGCCCCACATCTGACAACTCTTGCATTTTTTTGCCTAACGTCATTTTTAATAAACTAACCGACTAATAGCATCCACTTTCAGTCATAAACGAGTAATCAGAGCAAAGAATCAGAGCCTAAGAGTGCTAATTCTTCAATAAGAATAAGCTTCGGTCACGCCTGCCAAGACGTCGTGTTTCTTAAATGGTTTCCCGCCCGAAGATGGAAGACGTCACGGCAACTAGCACTTAAATTCGTTCTTCCATTACCATCCCTAAAAATAAATTACACGAACCTCACAAATGCTAGAATAACTGAGGATAAAAATGAGCTAAACAAAATAAAAAGAGAAGGAAGATAACTGGAAAAATACCTGACGAAACTAGTCGGTCGGTTTGATCGGATATTGCACTTCTTACACCTTTGCGTCTTAAGATTACTGTATTTCCTCCGATCACTATTTTTTTCGTTATACCAGGCTTCTAAGTTTATCATATGAAGTCTAGAAACACTGAGATATATGACATGTATAAAAATAACGGGGAATAAAGATGACCGACAAAATTAAGGATAAAACAGGTTAGCGGCATCACTCAAGATCATCTCTTACCTCCTGACCCTCGAAATGCTCCCCGCTTCACTCTCTCCTCCTCGCTCCACTTATTACTCACTCCAAAATATCCCAGAAATCGTATTTTCACTTCTCAGCCATAAAAATCGTCCATAGTCGTCGAAAAACACATCACGAAATAAGTAAAAACTGACAAGACGCGAGGACCCTTGCTGACTTCGTGCCCTCGGGAGCACGACTGTAAATATGGACCGTCTCGCCGTTCCACATTTAAAATTCAGTGTTCATCGGGAGCACGACTGTAAATATGGACCGTCTCCACTCCACACCTAAAATTCAGTATTCAAAATTCTTAAGTATCCCAAAACTAGCCCTCTAGATATTAAAAATATCAGGGAAAATCGTTAAAGATGGCCATTTTGTCTGAAAGCTCAAACTAAGTAAGGATCTAACCTTGCAAGAAACCTTGTATTTTATTCCCCCGTCAGCTATAAATATATCATTTATTTTACACCAACAAAAGTCATATTTATCTATTTTCAGTCAAAAGCGAGTAATTAGACCTTGAAAGTGCTAATAATTCAGTAATAATAAGCTACTTTGGTTACGGCGCCAAGATGTCGCGTTCCTTATGTAGACCTGTCAACATACGAGCCATAAACTCCCCTAATATTTGGCAACTCTTGCATTTTACACCACCTAACGTCTTATAATATGTCAATTTTCAATCAAAAGCGTCAAATTTCAGTGAAAAGCGAGTAATTTGAGCCTGTTTAGAAGGTACATTGGTGACGTCGTGTTCCTTATGTGGCTGCCCGAACAAAGGTGTCATGGCGTCAGGTGAAATCCCTCAAATTACACCATACTTTCTTTACCCTAACCTTCACTTATCACCTCTAAAAACGAATCACACTATGCCCAGTGATGCTAGAATAATTGAAGATAAAGTATAGATAAGCAAAAATAAAGAGGGAAGGAGGTTAGCTTGGAAAATAAGTGGTGCAATGGGTACGTCGACATTACCTGACAGTGCAAACACTCGTCTTACCTTAGCGTATCAAGATTCATTCCTCCGCTCACTCTTTATTTTTTATTATTTCAGGTTTCCAAGTTAACTTTATGAAATCTAGAAACATTAAAGTAATTGATGACAAATATATAAATAAACTGGGAATGAAGATGCTAGAGAAAATACCGTATAAGATAAATTAGGTTGGGTTGGCTTCACTCAGAACCGTTAACGTCTCTCACCTGTGTCCCTTAAGTCCGTCGCTTCACTCCTTCCTCCTCGCACCATCTCCTCGATCCACCGCTTCCTTCTCGCTCCAAAATATCCTACAAATCTTGATCTTTCGTTTTTGTCCATGGAAATGGTCCAGTCGTCGAAAAACACCACAAAATAAACAGAAACTAATAAGACGTGGGATCTCCTTCCAGCCTCCGTGCCCTTGGGAGCACGACTATAAATATGGACCGTCTCATTGTTCCAAATTTCAAGTTTAATGTTAAAAAATCATAAATATTGCTAATCTCGCCCTGAAAAATCGTTAAAATGCCCCAAATTATTTAAAATCTCATGAATATAATTAGAAAAGGGGGCTATATTGTCTGGAAACTGTAATTCAAACTGTCAGTAGGTAGGGATCTAACCTTGCAAGAGATGAGGCTTCCCAGAAATTTCTAGAAAATGGCTAGCTTCCTCGGTGCCAAATTTAAAGTAACCGAATTGAAGTGAATATGTTTTTTGGCCATATTGTTTCAGTTTTTCCACTTTGTCAGTTGGGATTACAAAATATTTTTTTTGATTTATTATCTTGGAAGACTATAATGGACTATTTGACAATGATCTTGACCTCTGTGAGCTTCTGTAGTTGACTTAGCTTAGCACAGACCAATTGTTTTCATCTGACAGAACTGGACCACTCAATAACTTCAATATTGCCATGGTTGCATGAAATTTGATAAACATTAGTTAGGTGGGAATGAGCCTCCTTGGTTACTAGTCAGCTTATTATTTGACACATACCTAACCCTTCCAGCTCAGTTGATGGCCAAGTGTAGTCAAATTAGAGGGTAGATTTGACTAAGTAACCAAGGAGACTCATTGCTACCTCCTAAGCCAAGTCCATGCAATCACATAACACTGGTGTGTAAGTGACTCGGTTCAAACAGATGAAACCAAATTGACTGGTGTAACGAGCGAGAATACGTGGTTTGAGAATGAAATACTGTATAAGAAAAAATTATGTTGTGCTCTACTTTCATCTGAAACATGAATCTAGTGGACTGCAGGCTTGCATTTCAGGGGATGATAAGAAAGTACACAAAAGTCTCAATTATTTGGTGTATAGTAGCCAGAAGGTGATGGAAAGTGACGCACTGACAGAAACGCACTTAATATCCTCCCAAAATCCCCCTCAAAGGGAGTTTAACTCCCTATAAAACCCCATAACTGAATAACTATTCAAACATAGAGTAACATTTCTGAATGCTGTAATAAGCGTGATAAAATGTCACCGTACTATACTGTACTATGTACTTACGCCCAACATCCGAAGGCAGAGTTCAGGATGAGGCAGGTTAGCAAGGATGACAGAGAGGATAGGCAGATCTAACAAAGTGTGAGGAAAGAGACGGGCGAAACACGAGCGATGAATAAAAAGATGATGTTACGGGGAATAAACTCAACAGAGCAGCAGGAAAATTTCTTAATACTGTACAGTAAATCCCGTGTGATGGTAATTATGGCCAGGTGTCAAGCAAACTTTGCTGGTGCATCCTTGAGCTCCACCACCCGCACCAAGACACCACTGCTGTTTGCTGGTGCTAAACACTGCCGGGTCTAAATCCTGGTGCTTGGATCTGACCATAATTTTCTGTTCAAGACCTCGGGATGTCTGCCCATATTCAATCCCTTACTGCAAGATATGTTCTCATGCATTCTTGATGTCCTGCAGGGTTGTAAGATGGACACCAAAATAAACTCGGGTGCCAAACTCACTGTCCATCCCTCGTCCAGTTCCCTAATAATCTCCTGCTTGTTTTCAAGAGACAGAACCTGCCTGGGGCACTTGGCAGGTGGAGGTCCCAAAGTGATATATGCAAGGTTGAAGCACCCCCTTTTGTAGACAGCACCTCACCAGGAGCGACTCTCCTTCCCTTGATGAGGTGTTGGGAAGTATAAAGAGGTTTGGTTCGGGTGGATACCACAGCTGCTCCACGCAAAGTGCACAACACCACCACCTACCTTTCAGACTCCTGGTCATCCTCCTTTCGGGACTTTGGCGAAAGCTTTGCCATTGCACTTGACATCTCAAAGGCTTTCAATCGAGTCTGGCATAAATCTTTGATTTCCAAACTGCCCTCTTACAGTTTCTATCCTTCTATCTGTGCCTTCATCTCTAGCTTCCTTTCTGGTCGTTCTATAGCTGCTGTTGTAGACGGCCATCGTTCTTCTCCTAGACCTATCAACAGTGGTGTTCCTCAGGGCTCTGTCCTATCACCAACTCTCTTTCTTTTATTCATCAATGACCTTCTAAGCTGTACATCTAACCCTATCCACTCATATGCTGATGATTCCACCCTTCACCTTTCCATTCGATTTCCGTAACGTCCATCTCAGCAGTTACTTCAGCAAACAAGGGATGAGGCTATGGCACACCTAATGTCTGACTTGGCTCATATCTCTGATTGGGGTAAAAATAATCTTGTTATTTTTGATGCATCAAAAACTCAGTTCTTACACTTATCAACCCGACAAAATCTTCCTCAGGATTACCCACTAATGTTTAATAATGTCCAGCTCAGTCCTGCATCATCCTTGAACATGCTAGGGGTTTCATTCTCTCGGGATTTGTCTCGGAAAGAACATATTACATCTCTTGTGAAATCTACTTCCAAGAGATTAGGTGTGCTGGGCCGACTCCGAGCTTTCTTTACCCCAGCACAGTTGTTGACCTTGTACACGGGTTTTATTCGCCCGTGTATGGAGAACAACTCTCATGTGTGGGGAAGCTCCCCACATGCGGTTCTTCTCAATAGGGTGGAGTCAAAGGCTTTTCGTCTCATTAACTCTCCTCCTCTTACTGATTCCCTTCAATCTTTGTCTCTTCACCGCACTGTTGCTTCTTCATCTCTCTTCTATCGCTACTTCAATGGTCACTGTTCCTCTGAACTGTCTGCTTGCATCCCTCCACTTCTACGACGGGCACGTAGAACCCGTCTAGCAACAAACTCTCATCCCTTTTCTGTCCAACTCTCTAATGCAAGAGTTAACCGTTACTCCCAGTCCTTCATATATGCAACTGGTCAACTCTGGAACTGTCTCCCTCTGTCTGTATTCCCTGCTTCCTATGATCTCCAATCTTTCAAACGCAGTGTGTCCAGGCATCTCGAAATGAATGGATCTTGAATTTGGCTCTCTTTTGTATTGTTTTTACTTTTTCTTGGAAGGAACAGTATGCGGGCCCATGGCCCTTGGTTCCTTCTTCCTTGCATTTAAAAAAAAAAAAAAAAAGTAGGCTCCTCATCAGAGCCATATTTACATGTACCGAGAAGTTACGGTTTGAAACTCGAGACTTTGTGGACATCTAACCAAGTGTAGCCTCTTTTTCATATTACCAAGATCTGTAACCCCTTTTCAGCTAATTAACTGCCTGGTGTGGTCGCACTGCTATGGTAAATATGACTAACAATGTAGAACACTCATTCCAATAACTAGAACTCTGAACTTCATGCATCCACAATGCAGTATTCAAGTTATGGGAGCAGCTTAGCTCTGACAGATGGAAACCATGTCCTCAGCTGCTCCTTAAGTAAGGCATTAAGGGCAACACAACTGTCCTTTTCTGTTGCAACAATACTCTGAAAAATTCAAACTTCTTGGGTGCAGCAGTCAACTAACTGTCAAAGGTTACAGATACTTTTTGCACATCCATCAAAGTCTTTAAATATCTTCAAATATCTACAGTGATCCTTAGATACATTGGTAACACACTAACAAATGCACTGCAAATTATAAAATTTACTATTTGTTGTACATTGTCTGCTTAACTCACCTCCTCCTAACTCCTTCCACAATGAGTGACAATGAGGCTGGTTACAATATGTTCTGGCCTCTGTGGGTAAAATATGTTCAGAATTCAGTAATTATACATGTTCAAAAGTTCGTGATTATGGGATAATGTTATATAAAGTGTTCATTATACATGTTCAAAAGTTTGTGATTACAGGATAATGTTATATAAAGTGTTCAACATCCATCTGCCTAAGTAACTTTTTTGTTACAAGTAGTTTCCAGTCACTGTATCTTGCTTAAATCTTGGTGGCAGATCATAATCTTGTATGGTCAAGTTGTGAGGATATTACAGTACTCATTATCATCCTAAATGACTTTTAAAGAAAATGTTTTCAACTTTAATGGTACTTTAATTAAACATGTAGGACCCAGAATCACAGAAGGTTGGATTATATACCATGTACAGTACACTACTACCCAGGGGATAAGACAAAAAGAATTTTATCCACATAATTCCTACTACACTGAAAGGCGATTAAAGGAGGTACGAAAAGTAGTAGTAGCAGTAGAAATAGTGGCTCCAATGGTGCAAACAGACTTAAAATTGCCAAGATCTAGAGGGATGGGAGTCTGGGAGTATGATTTCTTTTTAGTCTTGAAGAAATCCTACTGTTATGCTCTTGATTTCACAACTACTGTAACACAGGGAACTGGGTGAGGTTGATGAAGATACTGGTAATTTAACAAGTGTAAGTTCTGCACTGTAATCATACTTTTACTTGTAGTGTGGTGAGACCTTAAAACTGTACAGCTCTCAAAGCACACACTGAAGGATTCCTATCATGGTGTAACATCACAATATCAATGATTTAACACTCACATTAAATACTGTTTGATATCTAATGCTTCTGTTATTCTTGTGATTTCAGGCTCATCTCGGCAAGAACCCCGTGGACTGCAGGTACCTGGCCAAATAAATCAGGTGTTCCCACATATCTTTTGCTTCAGGTATGTTGAAGGACTCTCTATGTTGTGAAAGCGAGGTGCATGCGGTGGGTCTGTGTGTCGTGGTGTAGTGGGCTGGATATCGGAGAGGGAATAGTGGACATTCTGAGAGTTACATTGATGTTGGTGTTGTAGCAGGGAAGAGTGGTGACTGTCATAGTCTGGCTCGGTGCACTAACAGTATGTATCTCTGAACTGAGCGGTTTCTGGTGGCAGTTCATGAAGGATGCTATCTGGCTGGAGGTTTTGGCTGGATGTGGTAGCTATGAATCTGTGTAAATGTTTGTGAAGTGTAGTGCTGGGTGGAGGAAGAGGGATATTGTTGAGGTTTTCTGTCTCATGTTGGGAAGTTACTGTTTTTTTGTTTCATTGTGGTGGTGGTGGTGATGCAACATAGTTACATGGGTGCAATGGATCCTATGCTGAAGAAATTACCTGTGTACATCTTAATATTTACGTGGTCCTTGAAATGGAAGGTTATTGTTTCTTGGTGCAAGTTATTCATATTTGTGGTCTCCATATATCATATTCTTTTTCCCAGAGCTTTGTGTTTTGTGAAGCTTTTGCAGTTTTGTGGCTGCTTATGTGGGGACCCAGATTGGCCTTGCAAAATTAACCATTGTTCAAATGAAATATTAAAGCTATAGGTTGTTTTTACCAATTCTTTCACCTGTTTAATGGTATTGCCTGTGAGTGTTTTCATGGTACTGTTTGTTTATGAGATGCCTCTGAACTGATGTTGCTTGTGTTTTGAGAAAGTTGTGCCAAGCAAACATTTAGTGCCACGTGATATGTACTGGTTTCACAAACACGATCACAATCTAGTGCCTGTTGTAACTCGGATTTTAATTTACAGAAAGGTTGCAGAGCGCTCAGGCTGGAACAAGCTTTGGCTAACACACCATAGGTTGTTCCATCATGTAAAATACTGTGTGTGATGAATGTAAGTATGGAAGGATACATTTATTAGATGAAGTCAGGAATCTTCACGCCTGAATTATAAGTGAATGTGTGTGGCCCATTTCATTGGATACACTGCTAATACTTCTCCCCTTATTTTTTGTTTTTTGCCCTATAAATTCTACCTCACCCCACACCTAGATAGGAGAAGAGGTTGAGGGGGAGGGAGGGACGACAATGACAATGACTTAAATAATACTCTGAACATGGGTCAATGTGCTTCCTTACAATGTTTTAGACTATGATAACCTAACCTCGGACCCCTATCCTCTGAAGGAGGGTGCCGTTGCAGGGAGACTAGAGTCTTTCCAAGTCTCTATTCTTTCTACAACAAACCTTTTTAATGAAAGGGAATTTTTGTTCCTGTTTTTTCAAGAAGGACAAGGAAGAGAGACTGAACAGACTTCCCATATCTCTTGTTACTCCTAAAAATCAAAATCTGAGTTATGACTGAGCTGACTGCAGTAATACCAGACCAACCCCAGTCTGTCTGGCTAAGAAGACCTATAAACTAGTGCCATCCCAACAAATTCTTTGAGCTTACCAAATAATCTTCGCATATAATCAGTAAAGTTCAGTTTATAAGGATGAAGTGGTCACAGGAATGAACATCCAGTATATTTACAGCCTCTTCTACACAGTGTTATCTCTTTACCTGCCTACCACAGGTAGTTCCTCTAGTAAAGAAAGATTTGCTTTAATTGTTGATTTATTATGAAAAACAGGACACCCTTGATTGCTTACCAGGACTTGTAGATGTAAGAAGTACCATCCAGGATACGCACACAGTCCTTCACATTGACTAGGATGAATTTTCAGATATACTATCAGGCTTTACGTACTTCACATAACAGAGGGTTTACTGTGTTCCTGCCACCACTGCTGCCTGATGTGCTGGGTTCAGACCTTGATCAATTGTTAACACCTGTAAACATAAACAAAATTTTACAATAAACTCACAACAAAGTTTACTGTATATAATGTTACACTCACGCCAATATCAGAATGTTTTGCTATTAATGCAATCATGGTGATTTCCATAACATTTATTGGAAAATTACTGGTGAAGCAGGAAAAACTGTCCACTCAAAGATATCCCAACCTGCTGGCAAAAAACACTGCCCACACACACACTATGTAACCATGAAATATGCATATATCTGTAGTGATCAATAAAGCACTGTTTGTGGTGCATGAAAAAAAGCACACTAAGAGACAGTGTATATGTAACTGATGTCTGAAATAACAGGTACACATTTTAATGACACAACAATCAAGGACTCCACATCCAGACAGAAGTGTCAGACCCCAAATCACATGAATATTGAGTTTGGACTTAAACACAATAATTCATCACATAACCTCTGAGTTGTACAGTACGAGTATGTTTGTCAGAAGAAACTGAATGCCCAAAACGTTGATTGAACATTCAATGGGACGTGGAGCCAAGGAAGGGTAGCTGGCCTGGCACAACATTCCCAAGCGAGGAACTCAACCATATTTACCGAGTAGTGAAAGCCCAGGCTGACACCATTACTAATACATATCTCTTGAACACACTTCATCCTTTTGGGGGCTATATCTCTTCCATTTTCCTTACACTTTTCCATGTGAAAGGACCCTGTTCTGAACCTGGTGAAGGGCTGCCTGCCACAAGAAGGATGATGTCTGTTTGTGGTTGATTAGGCTGTTTGGCCAAATAAAGCAGGGTAGAGCAAAAGCAGTATTAACAGGTCTCTAGAAGTATGTGGGGGAAAAAAAAAAAGAAAAAAAAAATCATAGCCTAGTTCAGTTAGCATTCATTAAAAAACAATTTGATCAAGAACCTTTGGTAGTAACCACCTAAGAGGAAGTGGTTGTATGCTAGGTTTATACTAGAGTCACTTCCACAGAAGAGTTGCAACTCTTTCTGAAATGATCATGGTAAGCCCACACTCCAGTGGGTCTTTGAGGCTGCCATAATATTAAAAACTAGTCTGACTGGAGATGCTTGGAGAAAAATACAGTAGTTCAGCCTGATAGTTAAAAAAGACGATTGAGCCGGTGAAGGTTTATATCCAAGGGATGGTTGGGGTTTAATGCTCATGTTATACCACTCAGGTATAAGAGAGGCTCGTCACTCTCATCTTAAATGTCAGGACCAACTTGCCTAACCTTGGGCTCCTATGCTCCTTATGGAGCAATGAAGGATTGGATGATGGATGGATAGACTACATCTATAATATTCATAATTATAACACCTAGCCAATGAAAATGTGACAAAGGCCTTTCAACACAGTTCATTCTATGTTCTGGCAGTTTATGTAGAGAGACAGATGTACCTTACATAAAAACTCCACATGTGTAAAGGCAAGTAACTTCTCTCATATCCTTGCAGAGTACTGAAATATTTAGATGGTGGACATACTGGGTGTGGAAACAAACTGTCGGTCAGGGAACACTGGCTGAAGTGGTTCTTATGCTAATTCTACTTCCCCCATCTTCCTCTTGACTTGCTACACATTCCACCAATCCTGTAAAAGGCAAAGACGAGGTAAGCATCGCTCAGTTTTCATATTCTATCTTTCTATTGTCAGATGCATTAGTCCCATAACAAGTGGCCACAAACAAATCTACAATACTTATATTCATATTTTTTTCTTTTTAATTCTTGCACGTCCCAGACAATTTAGACTTTACCTTGACCAAAAGTAAAATAAAAATTAAAAAAACATTTATCTCCATTAACCCAAAGAAAAACAAGGTAACCATTATTCACTATTCATAATATACATCATTATTCATTCTGCTGTCCATCATCCAATCCTTAGTTGCCCCATCAGGAGTGTCGGGGCCCACCGTTTGGCTACTTAGTTCCAGTATTTCAGGTGCGGGTGACCTGCCTCATTCACTTGCTGAATGGCATATGTGAGCAATAAATCCCAACCACCCCTCAGATGTACAATGAAACAAGTATTTTCCTCATTCTGTCTGAAGAAAATTTACAACTGATGAAATACAATGAAAACCCTGTCGCTACCAGTGTGTGCTTCAGTTGGCTAGATTTTTTCTGCTATGTATTTATCAAATATTGGGAGGATGCTCACGTCTCAGTCTGTACCTGTACACAGATCCATCCAGTTGAAGCATCTTTATCCACTACACCATCAAGCAACATTAACTACTAGTAATGTAACCCTTCAATAAAATGATGGCTTTATTTAATATGCTCTTGCTTGTTTTAGACCACTGTATTTAGTGTGGCAGAGGTTATTAAATGACCACAAAAACATGCTTACAATGAAGTGATTCTCAGCAATTTCAACTCACTTTACAGATTATCTGCTTACAACTGCAACATCCAATTCTTACACCAAATCTACTCTTTCATCTTCCTTCCCTCAACTTCTTCAAACTCAGCCAGTGTCTGTAAAAGACAGAGACAAGGTAAGAATCACTCGGTTTTCATTTAACACATCACTGTCTACTCATAATTAACCACTAAAATCCCAGTGATGTCCTTTGCATACTCTTGCTGTTACCTCCAGTATTTCAAATGCAGTGTCCAAGCATCTCAAAATGAACAAAATCGGAATCTGGTTCTCTATTATTTATTATTTTTTCTTGGAACAATTAACGGGCTTCTGGCCTATGGTTCCTTCTTCCTTGGAGGGAGGGGAGGGGAGCTTGATTTAAGGAAAGAATTCTTATATTAAGGAATTTATTATGACTATACCTAACCCCTCCATTTCCAAAATTCTATCCTAAGTTGAGTAAAATTGTCAGAAAGGACCAGAATAAAATAAAAATTGATCTGTGGGTCAAATGGGTTAAAGCCCTATACTATACAGCAATGAGTTTTTTAATGTTTCATTCTTGTATCCTCACAATGCCCTAGGGTGGGAAAGGAGGTCCGGATGATGATGATGATGATGATGATGATGATGATCCTCGAGACAGTTATTAAAGGTGCTATAAACAATCCTCACTAACAACGACTGACACTGAGTTATCATTGTTTACAGTTGGTTGTTCAATATTCGCATATATACCTGAAATACGATTATGACTATCAAATCTGCCGTTACTCCAGATTATTTAATTCAAATTAGAAGTCATAATTATAATTGTCATCATCAGCATCACACTACTCCATGAACATCTAAAATACAAAGATGTCTATTTTTAATCTATTATTACTACATCCAGATGATTTAAGTCTGCTTAGAGATATCATCATCATCATCACCCAGACCTTTTTTCTCATCCTTAGGTGGGCGTAAGGTAGAGTCCAAAGAGCCAGGAACAACTTAAGTGAGATCATTAATCCTTGCTGTACTGGTTCTGTGCAAGGAAGTTCACTTTCCCTAAGTCACTGTTTCATAACCAATGGAAACTATACCTTGTATGAGACTTGCAGTATGGCCTCATATGAAGTCTGCAGCTCTGCAGGGGTCAGTCATAATAAAACACATCATCATCATCATCATCATCATCCAATCCTGTGTTGCCCAATGAGAAGCATAGTAGCCCACCAGGGCTAGACAAGTTGGTCCTGACATTTAAGATGACAGTGACCAGCCTCACTCATCCCTGAGTGGGAATATGTGAGCAATAAACCCCAACCACCCCATGATGTGGAAACCTGCACAGGCTCAATCTGGCTGCAGTGCCTTAATTACCCACTAAACCACCAGGCACCATAATTTGGTTATATGGTTACCACCCAGCATAGTAAATGGTTTCTTGGTGTACAGGAAACCATATGGCTTGTCACTCAGTGTAGAGTCACCCATTGGCAAAAGGAAGAGGAAAGAATGAAGGAAAAAAAGACAGAGGAGGAGTGACACATTACTGAAATTATTCTAACCTGATTCAACTCTCACCATCACGAGGAGAGAGAAGGCGTGCAAGTATTTAAAGAAAGGTGATGTTTTGTGGGAAGAGTGGTTGTTACTGTGTAGGGACAGAAACTCCAAATCCTCCTGTTCAGGGCACCCCTCACAGGATGCAGAATCAAGGAACACACAGGTGGATGGGTTGGTTGACAAGCTGTCCATAAATGACTGTCTTCAGTTCTAGCACTGCATTCTCCATCACTTTCTGACTGGCTTGCAAAGGCCTTAACCAAGTCTGTAAGACAAAATTATAATCATTCCTTGTTTAAATTACAGACTGTCATCATCATCTTCACCATCATTCCCACATAATAGATAGGGTATGATAGGATTCAGAAATAAGAATTATAAGAGCAGAAACATCCTAATCAATCATCATCATCAATCAGCATTATCACTCTCATCATCATCATTATAATCCCAGCCTTCACTCCTTACAGATCTAAATAAACTTAAGCACCTAAATTTACTCCATAATATGCTCTTAATGTCACAGTGGCCATTTGTAGTCATTTATACAACACATCACATAAAATAACTCATTCACTCTTTCCCTTCCCTAAAACTGCCTAAATAAATCCTGCAACATGTATAAATGCATCCACTACAGTATAAAATGGAAAATATAGTAATGAGAGATGTGTGTACAGTAAAATTAATATGAATCATAGACTAGTCCTGGGCTGCTACACTCCTGATGGGACAAAAAAGCACTGGATGATGATGATGATGTAATTATGTATCCAGATGTGCAAAAATACATCATACAAAATATGTATACAGTACAGTAAAATGATACTGGAAGGTAACTGCATATTCATGAGTACAAACATATAACATTGTGTACAAGTGGTCATGTATGTAAAGCAGGACCTGTAAACCCACAGACACATGAAATGTAACATACAAAACTGTGAAATTTAAGGTGCAGGTCCTATACTGCACTGTCAAAGTACATCAATAATTTCTGAATTTTACAAAATGAGTTACAAACAAGCTTGGACATTTTGTGTAACACCTTTGATGACTTCACATGACACTTACCTCACTAATGCTGTAAGGATGTGCTGTGGTCTGCCAAGCACTGGCACATAAGATTTTCTCTTAATGGCAAATCAGTGACATGGCATACTAGACTTATGTGGACTAGTAAAAACCCCATTTCTTAAGGTTCAGAGCTGCCTTCCTTGTCTCATTCTACCAAGAGAAGACAGATTCACTGGTTAACGCATCCAGCATGCAACTAGATGAACCTGGATCATATTCCTGGGCCAGGCAAACTGTTTAGTGCAGTTCCCCCCCCCCCCCCCCTTATCCCTGTTCACCCAGCATGACAACACAGGACCTTAATATAAAATTATCTGTTGCAGGTCACGTTCTGTGGAATGGTTGGAACTTACCAAAATGAACATCTGCCTTAACAACCTCGTGTGGTCAACAAACATGGAACCCAAGTCTTCCTTTTGTTCTTCTGTCCACTCCATCACAGTGACACCACACAGACATGACACTGATGGCAAAAAGGTAAACAGGTTACTATACATGTACATAAATACTGATCTACCTCATTGCATAATAAATGACAAGACAGTAAACAATGACTTTCAAAACCCAGTGAAGTAATTTAAGAGCCAAACAAACTTCTCAGAATAGTATTAGGAATGAGTTTCATAAATGTGACTAAAAAATGAAGGGATATCAATGTCCTTTCACTTTACAGGCCTCTTAAGTCAGGGAGTTATTCCAAATAATTGCAACATACTCCATACAACTGGTACTGTAAATTCAGGGGAACTGCATGGGGGAAAACGGGATAATAGATAGGTTCAAGGAAAACTAGAGAACAAGCAGCTGACAGAGTGAAGCTCCTGAAGGCAAGTGTCCTAGTCTGGGTTGTAAGTAAACATTGGAGAAGAATTATGGGGAAGAGGAGCTGGGCCAGAATAGGGCTGGGGAGGGTTCAGTTTAGGAATGGTCATACTCAGTGTCTGAAATCTAACCCTGGTAGGTCATGGGGATTTGACCAACAGAGAGAGAACATGAACAGAGGGCTTGCGTGACATGGTTTAAGAGGAGGGCAAGGACTGTATACTAACCTTAGAATCAGACTGAGAATCAAGTGTAACAAGTGGGTAACTTTAACAGAAGGAGAGGGGAATGAATTGTGATTATCAGAAGAGTTCAGATTCTCCTCCTCCTGTCGATGGTGCTGAAAACGAGGGATCCCTGAATGAAAGTGTCTTCTTTCCCGATGGGTGAGGAAAACCCAGTCAAAACACCAGCCGAGGGTTGCCCCAGCCAATGATGAGGCCCCGCTCTTGATCATATTGCTTGATGTAACTGGTTGACCCATGGAAGAAAGAAAAAATCAGAAAGCAAGTGAAATGGATATTGGGAAACTGTCACAACAGCTTTAAAAGACTGTACAAAGTCTAAGTACAACAAGAGAGTGAAAAGTTGCAAAAAGGTAAGTGCATACTTGTTATATCATATATTAAGATGTGTTCCATAAATATCAACTTTTCCATACAATTGGCAGACACTGTAAGTTTAGAAAATTGGCAACTCAACTTTATAGATACTAACAGAGTGTCTGATGGACATTTTTTTAAATTTTATGAAGTTATTACAGATTTAAAGGGGGGGGGATAAAAAAAATAAAAAAGGAGTACACAGTTAGGGCTTACTGTATATATGCATGAACATGGAGAGCCGCAACAACAGCAACACAATATATGGTACATGAGTGGGACAATTGTGAACATGGAGGAAGAACTCGATTCTCCGAACGGAGTCGTGTCAAGCTTCTTCAGTCTGCTCTAGCCACTTGCATTGTGAACATCTTGGTGGACTGAAGAAACCCATGTCAAAATAAGGGGAGTGTTGGACAGAAAATCCATGGACCCTGCTATCAAAAGACATAAAGTTGTGTTGCTGGAAGTACGAGACCCTCAGACTTGAATGCCGGTCCAACGCCATCCTCTGAGAAGAGAGAAGAAAGATTATAAGACATGTAAGACAGGAGAGTACAGGATGGAAGCAAATTTTATCACATAAAAATTGTGCCAACTCTGCTCCTCACATAGAACCCAATTTTGTAATGGAAAGGAAAAGAACATGTAGAAAAACCTTAGTTATGAGTCTAGTGGGATGTAGGATCTGTGAGATTTAGGTGGTACAGGATAATAATAATAATGAAACCTATGGTGGAAAATTACTCGAAAGTATTTTGGTTTCATGGATATATGATGTCACGTTCTGCTTGGTGAACTAGTGTGATCTATAATATCTACTCTTGATCTGTAGTTTGTTGGATTCAGGATGGGTTAGTTTAGAAATAACCTAACCTAACCGAAAGACATTAAAATGTGACTGGCTGTTAAAGACTGCACTATTTCACCAAACATTATAACTTGTATAACTTAATATTCATTAGTGAACATTGACAGAATATAAGTTAGTACAAACTGAGATACATCCATCAGTGGGAGGAAATCCCTTGAATCAATGGCTGTAAAAAAACACATACAGACCAAAAACAGCTGGTGTTTGTGATCACTGCTCCATTATAATTACTGAGGCTTTTCATTATTGTTAATATTTATCTGGAGGCACACTTCATAAACAACAAAAATTAGCATAATGTGACTGGCTATACTAACTGGCAAATCAAATCCCAGATACCACTACCGTACGAAATCACTAACTGTTGAAGATGCCAAGGCTAGGAACTGACATTTAGCTGACAAGTACACATCGGACATATTCCTAAGCAAAGATCAGCGAGGCAGAACATAAAGTAGGAGGACAATGGGGAAAACTAGCTTCACCTGTCTATTTGAAGGATAATAGTGTACCAACTGCCTTTTCTCCATCTAGCTATCTCCATTCACTTTTGATTGGCGAGCTGTGACGATATTTAGGATACAGTGCAAATGGCAGGGAAAGCTATATACAGGATGGAGAATCTGTGTGTATTCTTTTTATTGTCGCTGGGTTATGGGAAATGTGCTCTGAAAGATGAAAATCTGGGCCAAGTTAAGGTGAAAGAACTTGAGTATTGCCTACGTTAACCACCAGGTAAGGTATTGTGCTGGGCCTTGTTCCATTATATTAAAACTTTTCTGAGCATAAGCTGTATTTACGAGAGTTTACCTATACTTTTTTGTTCATTCAGCTTCCATACACCACGCAACCAGAGTGAATACTGATGGGAAAAAGACGATAAAACAAAACGTTCTGATAAGTTACATGTTAACTTGAGTCATGGAAGCGTATTTATTCTGCAAACTGTTTAAGACCTACTATCAACATACCCAAGGCAAGCATACACCGGTTTCAAGCAATGTGAAATGTGTTTTTCCTTGCAGTACCGTAAAAAACAGCTTTAAACTGTCATCCCCCGACCCAAGCCTTACTGGTGGTTTCCATGGCAACATCTGGCAATTATTGTTTGTAAACAAACTTAACAGTGAACCGACAACCTAAAGTATAATGCATGCAATGGAATTATTTTGACAATATGCTTATAATATCTGGTCTTTACAGATTATGATGTAAAATTGTTTTATGAAAATGTTATTATTTACTTTTTCTGGGCAACACTTCATCGACTCCTGTATGGCGGAAATTTTAAACATAGGCTGACAGAGGGATGGCTGGAATTAATAGCTAATTCTTGCTAATTCCAGACTATTTCATTCAATTCTGGAAAAGCCTCTCGTTAATGAAGGCTATATCTAACCCCTCCAGTTCGAAAAATATGAAATAAAGTAGCCGAAAGAAAGTAAAGAAAGCAACACTAACAGCAAAAATAATGTAAAGTCGTCGGGTTGAAGGACAGAGGAGAGATCGAAAGTTTGTGAATCTACCCTAAACCACTTCAGCCCGATGACGCATTATTGTTGTTGTTTTATTAAATTTTGAAGGCTTTTCGGACTGGAGGAATCAGATCTGTAGATTTTAGGTATTCCAGTATGTGAAGGAGGGTTGTGAGTTGGAGTGAATGTACCCTGATAGCCACCTCTTTCCCTAATTAAGGTGTCTGGCTAGATAGAGTGTGAGAGGAAGGGGGAGAGGGAAGGGAAGAGACAAGTAAGCCCCTCAACTACACGAAGTCCTTCAAAAAATAAAAATCACATGTAAGGTGGAAAACTAAAACAAACACACACACACACACACACACACACGTCACTGGTTAAATGGCCACAGGAAAGCCCCACGTCCGGTTAGGGAAGGTGTAGGGGTTTGTCTGGTAAATTCTTTGACGTAGTGACGGTGTTTGTGGAGTTGTTGTTGTTTTTTAAATCTTACTGGCCAATATTATAATTTCAATATTTTTGGTAACAGAAAATTGAATGGTGTTAATTCTGAGGTACAGTCTCCTTGGTTACTGGTCAAATCAACCCTCCAGTTTGACTAAAGGCTATTTTTTATCTGTGGGTCATTTGTATACCTTGAACTGTCATGGTTGTAGGAAATTCGACGAGACTTGTGAGGCAGAAATGAGTCTCCTTGGTCACTAGTCGATCTGACAGTTTGATTACGCTTGGACATCAGCTGAGAGAGAGAGAGAGAGAGAGAGAGAGAGAGAGAGAGAGAGAGAGAGGAGGGGAGACCGACATGAATAGATGCAGCAATGAAGTATGAAAGACCATGAAAGACCAGATATGTGTCAGGGTGTGTGATCATTGCCGGGTTTTTCATTGCTAATCTACACAGGTGGTGGCCTTACTGGGTGGGCGAGTTGAGGGACAGGAAATAGTCGGGGAGGGGGGGGGATGCATGAGAAGGGTTACTTTGAGATTGCTTTTTGTTAGTAAGAAATGAGTAAGAATTTTTTGTAACTTTTTTTTAGGAGGTAAGTACACACACACACACACACACACACCATGGAGCTGTCAAGTATACGAACTTTATCCTAGTGCGTGTGACATTTAAACACACACACACACACACACACATACACACACACACACACACACACAGTTTAATACGATGCTGGATAAAAGTAATCAGATAATGTGGTTGATGTGAGATTAGTTCAGGGCGTGAGATTAGCTATGGATTTGACTCATACAGTGGTTAAGAATTATATCTAAGCATTATATCCTAAAACAGCAAATATTCAGAGCCAGGCAGGATGGTAATATATAGATGTGCTTTAGATTAGGGTATTGTAGTTTTTTTTTCTTTTAATGCAAGGAAGAAGGAACAGGAGTACGGGAATTAATTTCGACGCTGAAGAAGTTGCGATCAATTGCGTGTAAACATAATACATCCTTAAAACCAGGCCGGATCACCTTTTCCTAAGCGATTTATTTCCTTCTTACACCTTGGCCGGTAGCCTCGCCGCGTAAGGAAGCTCCCTAACACCTTTTCCTTAGTTATTTATTTTGGATATGACTGGTTAATATCCTTTTGTACGTCATTTATGCAGAGTATGGCGATACTGGAAAGATTTGTGTAACAGAATAGGGCAGTAAGGTGTAATGAGCAAAATCTATCCCTTAGCAAAAGATGTTAGGAAGCTTTCATAGAGAAGAATAGGGCCATAAGGTATAATAAGCAAAATAAATAGTCTAGGAACCGTAGAAATATGTTATAGGCACAATAAATCGCTTAAGGAGAAGGGGTTAGGGAGCTTCGTTAACGGACGAGAAGGCTAGTATGGTAAGTTGTAATAAGCAAAATAAATCACTTAAGAAAAGGTGTTAGTATGCTTCCTTAACCGACGAGAACACGGGTCCTTGTCCTTCCTGCAAATCAAAGCCTGAGTGGCAAATTGATCATAAAAACCAGCGTTGCAATTGATCATAAAAACCTGAGTTGAATATAATCGTTACGTGCGTTTGTGTATTCTGCTCCAGATGTGTAGTGCTAGATAGGGGCTTGACACATAGGTGGCGGTGCTTCGTGAATGTGGGAGGCAATTTACAAGCTGCAGTTGCAATGTTGTAGGCGATGTTCTGATCTTGGGACGAGCAAAACGGCTGATTTTAGGCTATTTAACCTCTCTAAGTAGGGTTAACTGGCCGTATTGTGCCTTACTAGAGGCGTGGGGTACTGTGCTGGGTTGTATTTTACCGATTTGGAAGCAGGAAACGAAAAAGAGTAAGTAAAATGACAGAGAGACTGACATCTTCTCTTGTTGCTCTACCAAACGTACGACACAACATCAACTCTCCCTCAAACCAACCTCTCCCTTTCCCCCAACACAAATCAATATCAAAATACAACTCATACAACAAATCCACGGCTATGTGCTTGCCCTGTATCTAACATGATAACAAAATCGTACTGCTGTATGAGAACTTAGGCTTTTTAAATAGCGAACTTGTAAACACGGGTCAGTCTCCGTTGGGCTGTGAGTGGGGGAGTGCGTAAATTTCCTTCCTTTGTGCCAAGAATTAAAGGAGAACGAATCTGAGTGAGGTAAGTAATCCATAAGTCGATGAGTCCTTAAAATGGAGCCTGTTTGAAACGCCATATGGATAGAAACAGAGGTGTATCTATTGGGAGAAAACGCGAGAGTGAAATAGGTTTAAATTTTGCTGCCGGGGAGATGGGACAGGACGAGAGGGAGAGGAGGGTGAGAGAGGGAGAGGCAGGCAGGCTTTCTTCCATATTTCAATTTACTTAAAGCTGATGGTGTGGGAAGCATTTTTATGAATTCCGAACCCCATTATCAATTTTCTCCCATTTCGAAATCCATATATACCCCAAAACAGATCCCGAAATACAATATACTCCACTCAACGCGTTCCAAGCCTTTGTCTACTCCTCATAAGCGAAAATATTTTAAAGGAATTTCGGCACTTAATCTACCCAACAATTTCTGTATTCCAGGATATATAAAAATGAGATTAGGGTCATTTTTCAGAGGTTTTGATGCGGATTTCCAGCCTAATAGGTGTCGGATCAATACAAGTACATCCCTTGACATTGAACTGGCGCGTGTACGTACGTTTGTGCGTGTGTGGTAGTGGTGGTAGGTGCGATGGTGGTAGTTGTGGTAGGTGGAGTGGTGGTAGTTGTATATGCGTTTGAGCGTGATTGTGGTGGTAGGTGCGATGGTGGTAGTTTGTGGTGCTTGTATATGCGTAGTGATAGTGGTGGTAGGTGCAATGGTGGTAGGTTAGTTGTGGTAGACTGGTAGTGGAGGATTGTGGTAGCTGTGGTTGTGTGGATGAGAGTTGTGATAGTTTGTGGTTGGTAGGATGGTGGTAGCTGTGGTGGTTGAATGTGGTAGCGATTGTGAGAAAATTGTGGTGGTTATGCTGGTTAGGTGGTGGTAGTTGTGGTTATTGCGAAGGGATAAGAGGGTTGTATTGTGGTAGCGACTGGTATCGGTAAATGGTGGTAGTTGTGGTGGGTTGGATGGTGGTAGTTGTGGTGGGTTGGATGGTGGTAGTTGTGGTAGGTTGGATGGTGGTAGTTGTGGTAGGTGGAATGGTGGCAGTTGTATGGGATGGTGGTAGTTGTGGTGAGGTGGGACGGTGGTAGTTGTGGTAGGTGGAATGGTGGTACGTGGAATGGTAGCAGTTGTAGTGGGATGATGGTAGTTGTGGTGAGGTGGGATGGTGGTAGTTGTGGTGAGGTGGGATGGTGGTAGTTCTGGTAGGTGTGGTGGTGGTAGTTGTGGATGTGAATTAATAAATGATCTTAGGGAAAAATGGGAGAGGCTCTTGTCTTTCTGTGGGCGGACTTGGGCAGATCGTGGTGGTTGTGATTGTGGTTATGGTATTTGTGGTAGGTATGGTAGGAAGATGGGTAAATATTTAATAGAAACCACAACATAGAAAGAATAGTGGTATTTGTAGCTGTGGTAGAAACAGATAATAGTTGTGGTAGAAAATAATGGTAGTTGTAGCTGTGGTAGAAACAGTAGTTGTGGTAGAAAGAATAGTGGTAGTTGTAGCTGTGGTAGAAACAGATAGTAGTTGTGGTAGAAAGAGTAGTGGTAGTTGTAGCTGTGGTAGAAACAGATAGTAGTTGTGGTTGAAAGAATAGTGGTAGTTGTGGTAGTGAAGCAGATGGTGGTGGTAACATGAGAGCGCTTGTCGAGTTGAATGTTGGTTGGCCAGCTGTACTTGGGTGACGATGGTGGTAGTTGTGGTAGGAATTGAACGGATCTTGAATTTGGCTCTCTTTTGTACTGTGTTTGCTTTTTCTTGGAAGGAACAGTATGCAGGCCCGTGGCCTTTGGTTCCTTCTTCCATGCATACAAAAAAAAAAAAATTGTTATGGTACGTGGAAAATGTTGGTTAATGCTGGTAGTTGTGGTAGGATGGTGGTAGCGGTGGTTGTAGTTGTGATGAGGGAGAATGTTGGTTAGTATTTGTGGTAGATAGAGGGATTGGGATGGTGGTAGCGATGGTTGTGGTTGTGGTAGTGTGTGTGTGTGTGAGAGAGAGAGAGGGGCAGGATAATGGTAGTGGTGAGGATGATGGTAGTAGTAGTATTATGAGAGTCAGAATGGTCATGGCAGGAGAGAGAG
>JAGKTI010013551.1:0-22880 GCA_018397915.1 Birgus latro
CACAAAATTTATGAGGTATTAGGGTGACTGGTGGCTCTCATTCCCACTCCCTATCTTGAGCCCAGTTGCAAAGTTGCACCAGCAACAATGACCCAAAAATACGCACCTCATAATGCATTTTCCAAAATATCATCACCCAGGAAAGGCACTTGTGGGTCAAAATTGTTTAGCATAACATAAGGTCAATGTGAGGTAATGGAACAGAAGTAAGGTGGTAAATAATGGGTGTGAAAGACAGGTGATGGATGCAAGAGTGTTTAGAGGGTGGGGGAAGGTAATGCTGCAAAGAAAGTGGGTGAAGAGACCAAGGGGGAGACAGGAGGAAATAGCTCCTGTGAGAAGAGTGGAGAAGTTACATGATAGTGAGAAAATGGCAGAGTATAAGAGCATAGTGGAAGAAAGATTGGGAAGGTATGAGTTAGAGCAGATGGAAGGGGTGGAAGATTTAAGATATTCACGGAAGAGATAGGCGCAGCGTGTGAGGTGGTTTGTGGAGTGAGGAGGAGATGCAGGGGTGTGCAAGGGACAGCATGGTGGAATGATGAGGTGAAATGAGCTGTGGAACAAAAGAAGAAGGCATATAGTGAATGGCTAACAAACAGAGGTAGGGGAGAAGATGAGAGAGAGAAGAGAGAGGTATATGTGAGCTGGAGAAGAGAGGTGAAGAGATTGGTGAAGGAGAGTAAGAAGAAAGTGGATGAGGAGTTTGAGAGGAATCTGAGTGTAAAATGGAGGGAGAGTAAGAAATTGTCTTGGAAGGAGGTAAAGAAAGTAAGACTGTGTGAAAGGGGATATAGTAGAGGAGTGAATGATAGGAATAATAGATTGCTGGTGGAGAAGAGAGAGAAATTGAGGAGATGGATGGAGCACTTTGAGAATTTGTTGAATGTAGAGAGTTAGAGCAGTGCGAGTATAAGTGGTTGGGGAATGGCTGGAAGAAGAAGAGGTGAGAGGAGGGAGGAAGAGATCAGTAGGATGGAAGTAGTGGAAGCACTGAAGAAGATCAAGATGGGAAAGGCCCCAGGAACTGATGGAGTGTATGGTGAAATGCTGAAGTATGGGGGTAAGATTGTTGTGGAGTGGATATGGAAGTTGTGTAGATTGGCTTAGGAAGAGGGAAGGGTTTTAGAGGACTGGAAATCAGGTATAATTGTTTCTTTATATAAAGGAAAAAGGGAGAGAGATGTATGTGGTAATCATAGGGGTATTTGCCTTTGTAGGGTGACTGGAAAGATATATGGTAGAATACTTATTGATAGAGTTAGGCATATAACAGAGGAGTTAGTTGGAGAAGAACAATGGGGATTTAGGAAGGGAAAAGGGTGAGTAGATCAGATATTTGTTCTAAGATGATTGGGAGAAGTATCTAGAGAAGGGAAAGAAAGTGTATGCCGCCTTCGTGGACTTGAAGAAAGCTTATGACAGAATGGATAGGCAAGGTATGTGGAAGGTATTAAGAATATATGGAGTGGAGGGGAAATTGTTGAGTGCTGTGAAGAGTATGTACGAAGGAGCTAGGGCTACTGTGCGGGTGGATGGTGAGCTGAGTTCTTTGATCTGAATGTGGGACTGAAACAAGTTTGTGTGGTCTCCATGACTGTTTAATATATACATGGATGGGGTTGTAAAGGAGGTGCAAGGTAGGGCAGTGGATGTGGGAGTGGCTCTAATGAATGAGGGTGAGACGTGGAAGATTCCGGTGCTGTTGTTTGCTGATGATACAGTATTTTTGAGTGAAGATGAAGGGGAGTTGCAAGGTTTGGTGAATGAATTTGGGACATTGTATAAGAAGAGGAATCTGAAAGTCAGTGTAAACAAGAGTAAAGTTATGGTGTTTGAGAGGAATAAAGTCACAGAATGCACAGTGAGGTTGGATGGTGAGGTAATGGAGAATGTGAGTGCATTCAAGTACTTGGGTAGTGTGATGAGTAAGGATGGAAGCTTTGGGGATGAAATACTTGAAAGGGTACAGCAGGGAAAGAAGGTTGTTGGTTCACTGAAAGCAGTGATGAGAAATGGGGAGGTAAGTATGGAAGTCAAGAAGTCACTGCATGATAGTATCGTGATCCTTATCCTGACGTGTGGAAGCAAGGCATGGACCTTGCTAGAGGGTAACAAGTCAAGAGTGAGAGCAGTGGAGATGAGCTACTTGAGAGGAGCATGTGGAGTGACATGAAGGGACAGGTTGACGAATGAAGAAGTGAAGGAATGTTGTAGGGTGGATGTGGATGTAGTTGAGAAGATTAGGAGAATTACGCTGAGGTGGTTTGGACATGTGGAGAGAATGGAGAAAGACTGACTAAGAGGGTGTATGCAGGTGAGGTGGAGGGAGAGAGAGGGAGGGGAAGACCGAGGATGAGGTGGAGGGAGGGAGAGGGAGGGGAAGACCGAGGATGAGGCGGAGGGAGGGAGAGGGAAGGGAAGACCAAGGATGAGGTGGAGGGATGGAGTTGAGAGGTATATGAGGGAGGGGGGAGTGAGCTTGGTGGAAGGTAAGCAAATGGTGGGTGACAGAGCGACTTGGAGGCGTTTTGTCAGCCGCCACCCTTTGCTGGATTAGGGCGTCGGGCTATAGATAGATAGAAAAGTACTGCCCTAAGCTCGCATTGCAGTGTGTGGATCAAGCTGGCAACCCGCCTGTTGAGCATAGTTTTTATGTTCTTGCCAGAAATGCAATTTTTGGCAATCATTTCTGCAAAACCATCTATCTATCTATCTATTGCCAGATGCCTTAATCCCGTAAAGGGTGACCACAAACAAATTTCCTCCATGTCGCCCTGTCCCCCGCCATTTCACTGCCCTGCTTCCAGATCACACCCCCATCTCTCATATACCTCCCCACTCCTCTCCATCACATCCTTCGCCTCCCCCTTCCTCTCTCCCCCTCCATCTCACTCACACACACTCTTCTCATCAGTCTCTTATTCTCCATCCTCTCCACATGACCAAACCACCTCAGTATGTTTCTCTTAACACTTCCTATCTCATCCACATCCACAGCACAATGCTCCTTCACATCCTCATTTGTCAGTCTGTCTCTCCATGTGACTCCACAGGCTCCTTTCAAATAATTAATTTCCATTGCTCTCACTCTTGACTTCTGTCCCTCCAACAAGGTCCAAGCTTCAATTCCATACATCAGAGTTGGTATCACAATACTGTTATATAGTAACTTTTTCACTTCCATACTCACTTCTCTGTAACTTATCACTGCTTTCAAGGAACTAGCAACCTATCTTCCCTTGCTGTACCCTTTAAAGCACGTCACCCTCTAAATTTCCATCTTTACTCATAACACTACCCAAGTACTTAAACGCACTCACATTTTCCTTTTCCTCCTCATCCAACCTCACTGTACATCCACTGACTTCACTTCTCTCGAAGACCATAACTTTACTCTTCCCTGCATTCTTTTAGATCTCATTTCTTGCACACTCTCCCAAACTCATCCACGAAGCCTTGCAGATCCCTTCATCTTCTCTTGACAACACAGTATCATGTGCAAACAACAGTACAGGGAGTTTTCAAACTCTGCCCTCTCTCTTTAATGCCACTTCAGTATCCACTACCCTACCTTGTATCTCATTTATAACCTCATCCATATACAGATTGAACAACCATGGAGACATGACTGTTCCATAAAAAAAAAATAAAAAAAAAATCCTTGGGTAGCTGCATGATGCAGTTTCCTAGCCACTGATATACATTTCACGGAAATCAGTAAGAGTGACCAAAATTGCCATTTTGCTGCTCCCACGGGTCAGGGGACAGAGGGAGAGGGGAGAGATACAAGATTTTCAATATGGGTGTGTTACAGATGTTGGAGTGAAAAGCACAGTATTATGACATATGGCACTGAGACTTGAACTGTAAGAGAGGAGGGTATGTGCAGTTTGAAATGCACAGAAAAGAGAATGTTAAGATGGAAGAGTATGGTTTCAACTGGGTGAGAAAAGTAAGAAGGATTCTGTAAGAGAGATTTGGCATAAAATATCTCAGAGAAGTGATGTAGATTAGGAAGTAAAAATTGTTTGAAAATGATGAAGGAGCAGGATGACTGACTGAGGAGGTATGGAAGTGTGAATGTGAGGGAAGAAAGTGAGGCGGAATGAAGAAGAGTGGTGAGGTCTGTTTTAGATACTCTTGGTCAAGTAACAGTAAAGTTCACGGTCATGAAACAAGGAAGGCTGTCACTGGATGAAGGGACACACTGTAAATTATTGTTTAGGCTGCCTGTCACCAGGTAGACTGCAGTATGTAGCCAAAGTTGAAATACTGTAATTCATATTACAGTATATGAGGAGCCTCATGGAGTAACTCCAAGCATGCCACACTTGTTAAACTGAGAAGTTGGAGCTTAGACAACATATTTGTTAGCATTGCTGCCTGTGAAGCTGCTGGCTTGTTAATGGCGGGGTTTGAATCTTGGTGTGGGCAGCCGGCGTCACTTGACTTAGGTGACCATTCACACTTTTTGGGTTGGTAGGTAAAATGAGTACCGTAAACATGCCAAACTTGTTAAACTGTGAAGTTGGAGTTTAGACAAATTAGCATCCCTGACTGTGAAGCTGCCAGCTTGTTAATGGCAGGGTTTGAATCCTGGTGTGGGCAGCCAGCGTCACTTGACTCAGGTGACCATTCTCACTTTTTGGGTTGATAGGTAAAATGAGTACTGTACCTAGGGGAGGTAACTGTGGAGAGATGCATGATGCATTGGCCTTGTATCTCAGGATTTTGGGTGAATAATACTCCAAAGGCTCAAAGGCCTGTGTTATGGAGATGAGCACTATGGCCAAGCACCTCATGGCATATGCCCCCACCTTTACCTGTACCTTGTAGTTCCTTCATGGAGCAGCATCATAAAGACAATATCGAGTGCTCTGTGGAGGAACTGTGAAGGTGCTATGTGTCTAGAATTCCATATTTAGTTCTCCACTTCCGTACTTCTGTTTTGACTCATTCAGAGTTAATCCATGAGGCTCTGCATATATTTCATGCTTTCTTTAACAGGTACTTCCGATCATTTTTGCTGCTTGTGTAGTACAATGAATATAGCAAAGTGATGGTGGTACTCAGTAAAAACATTGGTTAAGAGTGAAGTTCATCAGTTGCCTACTTTCAGATGAAACAGTTTGAGCTATACCAAAGAACCTTCTGTTGTAATACTTTTTTTTTTTTTTTTTAATGCAAGGAAGAAGGAACCAAAGGCCATGGGCCCGCATACTGTTCCTTCCAAGAAAAAGTGTAAACAATACAAAAGAGAGCCAAATTCAAGATCCGTTCATTTCGAGATGCCTGGACACACTGCGTTTGAAAGACTGGAGATCATAGGAAGTAGGAAATACACACAGAGGAAGACAGTTCCAGAGTTGACCAGTTGCATAAATGAAGGACTGGGAATAACGGTTAACTCTTGCATTAGAGAGTTGGACAGAAAAGGGATGAGAGGTTGTTGCAAGACGGGTGCTACGTGCCCGTCATAGAGGAGGAGGGATGCAAGCAGACAGCAGAGGAACAGTGTGACCGATGAAGTAGCGATAAAAGAGAGATAAAGATGCAGCAGTGTGGCGAGGAGACAAAGGTTGAAGGGAATCAGTAAGAGGAGGAGAGTTAATGAGACGAAAAACCTTTGACTCCACCCTTTTGAGAAGAGCTGCATGTGGGTAGCCTCCCCACACATGAGAGTTGTACTCCATAGAAAGTTTGGAATCGGCTTAGCACACCTAATCTCTTGGAAGCAAATTTCACAAGAGATGTAATATGTTGTTTCTAAGACAAATCCCAAGCAGATGTAATATGTTCTTTCCAAGACAAATCCCGAGAAAATGAAACCCCAAGCATGTTCAAGGATGATGCAGGACTGAGCTGGACATTATTAAACATTAGTGGGTAATCCTGATTAAGATTTTGTTGGGTTGATAAGTGTAAGAACTGAGTTTTTGATGCATTAAAAAAAACAAGATTATTTTTACCCCAATCAGAGATACGAGCTAAGTCAGACATTAGGTGTGCCATTGCCTCATCCCTTTTTTGTTGAAGTAACTGCTGAGATGGACGTTGCGGAAACTGAATGGAAAGGTGAATGGTGGAATCATTAGCATATGAGTGGATAGGGTTAGATGTACAGCTTAGAAGGTTATTGATGAATAAATGGAAGAGAGTTGGTGATAGGACAGAGCCCTGAGCAACACCACTGTTGACAGGTCTAGGAGAAGAACGATGGCCATCTACAGCAGCGGCTATAGAACGACCAGAAAGGAAGCTAGAGATGAAGGCACAGATAGAAGGATAGAAACTGTAGGAGGGAAGTTTGGAAATTAAAGATTTATGCCAGACTCGATTGAAAGCCTTTGAGATGTCAAGTGCAATGGCAAAGCTTTCGCCAAAGTCCCGAAAGGAGGATGACCAGGATTCTGATAGGTAGGTGAGAAGATCACCAGTGGAGTGTAGCTGACGGAACCCATACTGACGATCAGAAAGAAGGTCGAGACATCAGTGAGCAGGGCATATCACACTGCAGAAAATAAATGAACAGTATACTGTATATGACAGCTCTCCTCTTATCCCAGTCAGTCTTGGCTGGACCACTGAACAGTAAGGGTTACCCCCTTTGCCTTGCCTATGGTCTCCAGTTTTTTTTTTTTTTCTTAGGATGATAGAAAGTTACTACCATATATTTCAGCTTGCTACTACAGCATGATGACAACAGCTACAGAGGTATTATTTTTATCAGTTTGTAAATGAAAGAATTTACTGTAGTTTATTTTCTACTTTAAGTATATACTCCTTTTATAAAGAAACAAAGCAAGTTTAAGATGAGCAGATTTGTAAATTTGCCTGCTGTTTGAAGGTTATTGTGGTAGAAATAAAATTAATCTCTACCAGTACTCAGTGTTCAGGATTATCCAGATTAGTGTAGTTATTGGATATTGAAGCTTAGTGTTTCAGTACCTGTGAAATGTGCGTAAAATAAAGTACAGTAAGACCTCACTATAACGGACTAATTGGGGCTCAGGCCAGTCCGAAATATGCGATTTTCCGATAAAAGCTACATCTGGACTTACCCCTGCTAATCCGGACTTTTTCTGATATATCAGACATTAGTCCGGATTGCATCAGTGGTTTTCATCACCATTGCAGTATTGCACTGTGTTATACCTTCACTACATTAATCAAATGGTATAATAATACTGTACTGTGCACTGAAAAACTTGTCTTTTACTTGTCTTATTGTGGTGAACATAGCTGAAGTTGTCAGGCAGTCCAGACTGCTTTCTGGCTATATCGGACTTTTTCAGATATATAGGAGTTTAGTCCGGTAGCTCCTCGAGTCCGATAAAAGCGAATTCCGGTCTACTGAAGTCCGTTATATCGAGGTTTTACTGTATTATTGTACTTGGACAGCTCTGTAATGTGGATATTACACCACTAATGTATTTCATGGACCAGTGACTTGCGGCAGGCCAGGAAACGAGTGCTGGAGCTTCTGCCAGATGCTAATCATGAAATCAGTGTGGTGGAGCCAGCCCTCACACTTTACCTTTCACTACTGCGAGGGTTAATTGAGGTGCCTGAGGAAGAATCGTCAGACTCCAGTAAGCTGCGGCATGCGCTACGTTTCCGTTGGACGCATTCCATGTTGGGCAGCACTCCAGAGTAAGTTATATGATAACAGGTATTTGTACAGGTACTTATCACGTAGCCTGTGGCACAGTGGTAGTGAAGTAACAAATACTTGGGATGAATAGAATAGTAAGATATTTAAGTATAGGTTTAAATTGTACCAAGAAGTTCATTTACATTCAAGTACAGTAAATAGGTTGTTCCAATTTTTAATATTGGTACTGATTTTTACTCTGTTAGGAGGTTGTGGAGATCATTATGTTAGATTTATAGAGTGATGCAGAGGTGTGAAAGGTAGACTGCAAGATGTAACCAGTTGTGAGTTTGATATGGGAGATTGTGTAATATAATCAAGGCTGAAGGCGATTGCCTTAGGGGAGGTTTTTGTGGAGTGTTTTGCTGAGTATTGTGCCTTCAATGACAAAAGTAGCTTGGGGGATACTGGAGAAACGAGCCCATTTGTAATAGTCAGAAGTTGTATGTGAATGGTGTAAGGAAACACAGGTCACAGATTGCCGTTTATTTCTGACCAATTTCATGCAGGGGCTTCTTCAGAGGAACTGAACTTTTCTTGGACTGACCAGATGTTATATATTCAACTGCTGGATCCACGCATGTGGGCTGTCTAACTTGCTGGACGCTGATTGGCCTGTTTTCTCTCCCTTTCGTATATTGCTACTTGGGCTTCAGCATGTAACCATACCACATCTCCTACATATATGTTGTTTGTTAGTGGATATCTACCATACAGTTCCTCCACAGCTTTTGTGTTGTTTTATTAAATTGTTTTCCAGCACTGTATTGTCTCTCCAATTGGGCAGGGAGCCTTTTTTGTCCATTTGGTTTACCTGGGCTTTTTTTTTTTTTTTTTTTTAATGTAAGGAAGAAGGAACCAAGGGCCAGGAACCTGCAAACCGTTCCTCCAAGAAAAAACAAAAACAATACAAAAGAGAGCCAAATTCAAGATCTGGTCATTTCAAGATGCCTGGACACACTGCATTTGAAAGAATGGAGATCATAGGAAGTAGGAAATACAGACAGAGGGAGACAGTTCCAGAACCTGTTGCATATATGAAGGACTGGGAATAATGGTTAACACTTGCATTTGAGAGTTGTACAGAAAAGGGGTGAGAGTTTGTTGCTAGGTGGGTGCTATGTGCCTGTTGTAGTGATGGAGGGATGCAGGCAGACAGTTCAGAGGAGTAGTGACCATTGAAGTAACGATAGAAAGAATATAAAGATGCAACAGTGCGGTGAAGAGACAGAGGTTGAAGGGAGCCAGTAAGAGAAGCAGAGTTAATGAGACGAAAAGCCTTTACTCCACCTTGTTGAGGAAAGCTGTATGTGGGGAGCCTCCCCACACATGAGAGTTTTACTCTACACGGATGAATAAAACCTGTGTATCTCTACACGGATGAATAATACCTGTGTATGTAGTCAACAACTGTGTGGGGATAAAGAAGCGATGATACCTCACACCTGCCTTGTGTTTATTTACCCCAGTGTTTATTTCTCTGCTTGTTTCTCCATAGTAATCTGCTTTGCTGCAACTACACGGGATTTTGTAAGCAACACTGTTCTCATTGGGAGGACTCTTATCGTTTTACTTGTAGAGTCATTTATTTTCTTACTAGCAGATGTTATAATATTAACCCCTTGAGTGCCGGGTGTATTTTCATTTTGTTCTTGCTGCCACCAGACGATTTTATTCAGTGTAGGGAGGATCTTTGGAAGTGCAGGGGGTTGATACCGCCTTTGTTAACCCCTTCAGTACGAGAGTCCAGTCCTGGGTGCTATAAAATCGGCTGGAGGAAGCATAAAGTAGAAATAGACGTCATGATACTGAAGTGGTTAATTGGTAGAAGTTCATTCACAGAGGCAGTACAGACCCGTTGGTAGCATGTGTTGGAGATGGATTTTCACCCCCCAAATTGCAAAAAACGATACTTATTACTTGTCTTTTCAACACTAAAGTAAAGGAGCATATATATTGTATAAATGAATACAGAAAGACAAAAAAGGAACAATTCAGTGCACCTGATTTACCTTTCGTTAGAGGCAGTACAAATCCGTCAGCAGTTTGTTTTGGAGACGGAGGTGGCTGAGTTCACACTTTAACGTAAATTCTAAACAGTACCCAGTACAGTATTTATTTCACTCTACATTAAGAACTAAACTTAAATGTAGTCACTATAATAGACTGCAATGTAACACTTGCAGTAATAAGAGTACTGAACTTTAATCATGATCACTTAACACTAAGTCACATGCGCACACATTTTTTTTTTTTTTTTTAAAGCTTCATTCCCCCATGACTAGAGGTGCCAGTATCACTTCTTTTATGCTTTGAACCTTCCATTGCAAGGCAGAAGGCAAAAAAAGGACAGCACTTCTCAGCACTAGATGACAGTAAGAATGGCGCCACCACGTCTCGAAAGGCAAGCAGCAGACTGGCGCCACGTGTCCGCCTGACGCCATTTCTCCCCCTACCTCCGCATTTCAGCCTACTTACTTAAGTGGTCTCGGCCTGAGTTCGTCTAACCGAAGATTCCGTCTTCTAAAAGTTCGACTTGTGAAGAGTTTACTGTATAGGAATTTAGTACGGTAGCTCCTTGAGTCCGATAAAAGCAAATTTTGTTCTATTGAAGTCTGTTCTGTCAAAGTTTTACTGTACTTTGGATATTCCTATGTGTGTTTTGATTTCTAAATATGGCAGATTGACGTGAAAACTGTGCCAAAATTAGGAGGGGTACTGTACATACAGTCGTGTATAGGTCGGTGTGTTTTGGTTTTCATTTTTTTTTTCATGGTTTTCTTGGTGTTTAGCATTACTTTGGATATTCCTGTGTGTTATGATGTCTAAATATGGCAGATAGACCTGAAAACAGTGCCAAAATTAGGAGTACTGTACATACAGTAGTGTATAGGTTGGGTGTTTTGTAGTTTTCACTGTTTTTTTGGTATGGTTTTCTTCGTGTTGCCTACGGGTGACTTTACACTCCCTCTTCTGTCTTTCTTTCCTTCATTCTTTCCCCATCCTCCTGCCTGTGGGTTACTCTACAAAGAGTGACAAGCCAAGTGGTTTCCTGTACACCAGGAAACCATTAACTACACTGGGTGGTAACTTTGGCACCTGGTGGTTTAGTGGGTAATTACGGCGCTCCAGTTGGATTGAGCTGGTGAAGATTTATATCCAGTTGGTGGTTGGAGTTTTATTGCACATGTAATGCTTCTCAGGGATGAGTGAGGCTGGTCACTCTCATCTTAAATGTCAATACCAACTTGCCTAGCCCCGGGCTCCTACGCTCCCAATGGGGCAACGTAGGATTGGATGATGAATGAATGAAAATTATTTTGGATAATATTGTGTATGTTTTGATGTTAAAATATGGTAGAATGACTATATGGAAAGGTACTGTACATACAGTAGTGTTTAGGTTGGGTGTTTTTTGTTTTCAGTAGTTTTTCTGTATAGTTTTCTTGGTGTTTAGCATTATTTTATATATTCCTGTATGTTTTGATGTCTAAATATGCCTGAATGATGGGAACACACTGCCATATTAAGCACAGGTATGGTATGACTAGGTTAGATAGGTTGGAGGTGGGTATAGGTAGGGTCTGGGTATGGTAGGGGAATAGTATTCATTATCCAGATGTTGCCACTACCCGGACATGCCTTTGGCTCTGTTATGTCCGGATGAATGAGGGATTACTGTATTATGAAAAAATACTGCACAAATCGAGGCACACAAATGGCTCCATAAGAACTTTTGTTTGTCAAATGTCTCTTGGAAAATAAATTTTTTTCCCAGAGTTCTCCTTTTTAGTCCTTGACCCCCCTGTCAGTGTGCATACGTCACTATACATTGTAGTAAGCATACAAACTCAAAGATCATCGTTTGGCATTTAAAAATGATGAATTAAAGTTAAAAAGTGGTAAATACTGATAAGTGTGATTTTTCATTTACCATTGATGGAATAGAGGGGCTGGCAGAGATCATATAGCATGGATAGCCACCATTAGGTGACCAATACTGATGCATGCAAGCATGTGGGAGCCTTTATAGATGGTAAGAATGATACAATATGTAGTTTATGAAGCATTGTTGCTTGGATGTTTGGGATAGGGGTTATCTGAGCTTGAGGGGCAAGAGGAGGGGAAATGCGCAATGTGTCTAACTCCCTAAGGGCTAAGGTTACGTCTCAGAGCCTTCAGAGTAACTCCTTCTTGAGTTGGTATTGAATTGGGGTTTCAGGGTGTAAACAGTGGATAGGACAGGACTGTGTAAATGAAAGTTTATTACAGGCTATAAATCTGTGTTAACCACATTTTGTGCAAATGGAATCTGCACATAATGAGGGACCACAACATAGAGAATTATTGCCATAAATTAATTGAGTGTTGTTTTCATTGATGGCTGTTATACAGTTTGTGTCCCTCCCTTGTTTATTACCAACCCCTTCAATTTTATCAGAAGAATTCCGTATTATTTGGTATAAGTGTGTGTGTTTGTGTGAGAAGGAGAGAGAGAGAGAGAGAGAGAGAGAGAGAGAGAGACTATGCTTTGTTGGGAATAAATTTTGTTTGATATTTTCAGTGTCTTTCAGTTTTGTAATAGTCTTTTCTGGTGGCAGATCCCACTATGATGCTGTTTATGACTTGGTGTCTGTGCTCCAGAATACTGCCTTTTGGTATATGAAGCATGCTTCAAAGATTGCTGGTCAAGAGGAGTGAGTATACCAAAACCTTCCATTGTTATATACACTGAAAGTTTTCCTTTTACAATTTGGCATGCAGTGAAACCTCCTCCTTGTACACAAACTCGATGTATACAGTACATTGTTTCACATTTGTGACTAACATACACACATACTGTATATGATTTTTTACATTTCTGTGATCTGAATTGCCCAGGCAGGGAAGAAATTGCCCCATCAATCTCATACAGAAGAGAGGAAACAACATTGTTTACACTGATTACCCGCACTTTTGTCCATGTAATTTTATGGGAGAAAGACTCAAACTTTCATATTCCTTGCGACTAGTGAATTATGGTAGTATTCCTTGCCTTTTTTTATTGTGTGTGTGTGTGTGTGTGTGAATATGGAATTTCTTGAAATCCTATGAATGTTTTTTTTATTATCAAAACAAAATTTCCCCCAAGATAATTCTGCTAGTATGTCTCTTTATTCTGAATTATTGTACTAGCAAAATAAAAAGGCTATCACCTTCACTTCCATCAATTGAGACATTGCATAAATGAGTTTGTAAAGTATGATACTTGCATCTAGGGAGGTCTTGATGAAACTGGAGAGGTATTTATAAAGGGTTGTAACAAATTTATAGCATAAGCAAGCCTCCGTAGGTTAACTGTCATTGCAGACCCTTATGATTTTTTTGCATTTTTCAGTTTAATTTGAAGAGTCTTGTAACAATAAATGACTTCAGGTCAAGCAAGTTCATAAATTTGACTTTTGTTAGGCATGCTGATTACCCTTATCCTCACCACATGATCACCCATTATTGTTAGTGCTGTGTTTACATTCTGGAAGATATTCACTATGTTTTTAACAAGAATAGAGTAGTTAGTTGTTTTGGGAGATTGTCTGCTGTAGAGTTCTACATAATATAGCTGCAATACCAGTAGATTTGTTGACTTATTTACAAGTTAATACATGTACCATTACGCATTGTAAAAAGTCTGTTCCTGAAGGTAGTTATGTGCACCAGTAGAATTATTACTGTGAATAAGTATGTTTCATTAGTTATATATTTAGCCTACAAAATATTTTTTTTTAAACCATTAACCACCCTTTTCTCAAGGCGAGGGAATTTAACCCCTCAATACAGGGTCTGTCCAAAAAGAAATCAAACTTTTTAAATAGTGCCCCAACTAGCCAGCTTACCATGATTTTTTTTTTTTTTTTTAATGTGTCCGACTCCGGGCATAGGCTACACAGCCTGCTATCAAGGCCCAGCAGTCCTCCTACATGCCATACACCCTTACTGATTGCGATGGGACTGCTGTGTAGCATTGACTTTGAGGTTTAGTCTGACTCCTAGCTGCATCACGCCACATCTTAGTCATAGAGGTACAGTCGCCCCAAGAAGTGAGTTTCAGTTTGTTTCGGTCACAGTGGTCTGTCAGACATTAGATGAAAAACAAGTGAATATAAATAATCCTTTCATACTTTCATCACATCACATTAGCTGATAAAATACATAATTCATCGTGGTTGGCAATACTGTATTAAGAATGGACAGTATAAGTCAGTGATATATTTAAATTTAAAAGCATCTGAGCAGTATTCCCACCGTGTTTCTTAGGTAGTAGCCTAGTATTACGTCCCCGGTTTTTTGCAAAGTTGAGCTTGCTATCGTATAAATTACATTGTTCATCTTACTGAGTATTATGTAAGTTGGGCAGTCCTGTATGGGGCAGTGCTATATTATATAGTATTAGCATCTCAAGCTGTCTGATATGTCTTCCAAATTTGAATGTGTTTTTCATTGCTCCACACGTCTTTCAAATTTGAATGTGTTATGCATTGCTCCACACGTCTTTCAAATTTGAATGTGTTATGCTTTATTCTGTGCAGTATACCCACCATATTCCTGAAGTACTGTAGTAGCCTAATGTTATTTCCTTGGGATCAAACAAGAGTGGGCTAGTATCGGAAGCCAGTTGTGATTTTTTTTTTTTCATGCAGTGTTTTCATTGAATTTCAGATGCTGTGAGCATGACATAACAAGCAGGATTACAAAGAAAATGCTTTGTATTAAGGATGTATTATATGAGATAGAACCTAGACACTTCTCCCTCATTATCCCCTCAGTGAATACTACCAAAATTATTGCTGCTCAATTCATTCCAGGCAGTAACAAAACATTTTCAGTTTCAGGGAAATAAATGCACAGTCAACATTATTTCCTTTAATTAGGCTAGACAATACAGATAATCCCAAATGGACAAGTGAATACCATTTTTCCTCAGCCTTATTCATTCATATTTCTTTTTTCTGACCAAATAAACTAAACTAGGTTTTGCTAACAACTTATACGGTATTCAAGATTTGAAGTTGTTTATGTAGGCAGTAATTGTTTGTCTGTGGGCAGCAGATGTCTCCCTTCATGCTTGTGGATGGTCCATCTTGAATAGCCTACTTGCTTACTTTGTTTTCCCACCTTCTGCTGTCCATGGAGACAGCAGAAGGGGAAATACATTTATTCCAATTATTCATTGGTATTGTAACAAATAATTTCATTTTAATATTACAGTAGTTATTTATTTTAATAGTTTTTATTTAGACATCATTTCAGTGTCAGGTTGCTCATCAGTTATTGTTTTTGGCCAGTATAGATTTTAACTCTGCAAATTAATCCTGACTGCCCCTTAGCGATAGTTCTGAAGTTTCAAGTACTGTAGTTCCGTCTGATGATTTCTTACCGTCGTAACTAATAAACTCTTTCTTTCAAATTTGAAATGAACATGTATTTTAGCCTTTACTGACTGTGTTCTAATACATTTACAAAGATTAATTTTTATTTTAAGATGAAACAAAGAAATATGTATAAATTATCAGTTGAGCGAAAACTTCTGGATACTTTGCCATCACCTCTTGGGGCAGTTGTACATGTGTGTTTAGTGCATTTGATGATATGTTGCAAGTTGATAATGAAGGGTCTCGAATAACAACATGTTTATGTGAAATTCTGTTTCAGATTGGGAAAAACTTTTATGGAGACTTTTCACATGTTGCATCAGGCTTATGGGGAGGATTGTTTGAGCTGTACACAGTGTAACAAGTGGTTCCAGTGGTTCAGATCTGGAAGAGCAACCACTCAGGACGATCCTAAATTTGGGTGGCTTTCCGTATTGAGAAATGATGATCACGTTGAGAAAGTGTGTGCTGTGATCCATGCATATCATCACCTGACTGTATGTTATGTTTCCAAAGAAGCAGGCCTCTATAATTTTGTGCCACATGATTTTAACTGGAAAACTGCAGATTCATTGTGTTAGTGCAAAATTTGTGCCATGTCTGCTGAAAGATGAGCAAAAAGAGAACTGTGTCACAGCTAGTCAGGAGCAGTTTGATTGCTTGAATTCAAACTTTCAGAAAAATGTCATAACAGGTAATGAAATGTGGGTGTGCAGCTATGATGTCAAAACAAAAAGGCAATCATCGCAGTGTGTTGGAGCATCGTCACCGCAACCAAAAAAAAAAGCACATCAAAGTCGCTCAAATCTGAAGGTGATGATGATCGTCTTTATTTTATTGGATTGGCTTTGTTCATTATGAGTTCATTCCACTTGGTCAGACAGTCAATGAAGAGTTTTACTTGGATGCCCTGAGCCAGGCAGTGCAAATGAAGAAGCCTGAGGCATGAACAATCAAATCTTGATGCTGCCTCATGACAATGCATCTGCTCATGCGTCACTCCATATCCATGACTTTTTGGCAAAGCACATGACAGCTGTTCCACAACTACCCTATTCTCCTGATTTGTCCTCTGTGGACCATTTTTTTGTTCCCAGAGTTGAAATTCACCCTGAAAGGTCACTGATTTCAGACAATAGAAGAGATAGAATAAAATTCACCAAGTTCATTAAGCATACATTCCCTCAAGCGCATGTAAATGACATGGGATGATGCAACTACTGATAGACTAAAGCTCAAAGTCTCCACCATTAAGCGCTCCCACGCCGCTGCTGCTAATTGGTACGCTATTTTAAAAGTTCGGTTTCATTTTGGATGGACCTTGTACAAGTTGAAGGTATTGTGCTACTGTGTACTTGAGCACAGTGTATTATGATTGGATATATACATGGGTGTCTAAAATCACACATGAGTAACCCTTTATGGTCACAACATTATCACATGTAGCTGATGTGTCACCGAGTGTTATCCAAATTCTTTTGCATCTGTTCTGCTGTAGTAACAGTGCAGTGGGTGTAATATGACTAGATATATATGGGATGGGGGATGATGAAAGTCACACATGAGTAACACTTTATGGCTACTTGACATAACTTCATTTAATGTGTGCTATTAAGTGTTATGTGAATTTTAAGTTGCAGGTACTGTACTCTTTTGTGCTGCTGCAAGTGTGTAATGAATTATAGTATGACTGGAAATGTACTTTGGGTAGGGTGACAAAAGTCACAAGAGTAACCCCCTACATGTACATGACATCTTTATAGTCCATTTTATAACCACATTGGTATCTGAAAAATTGCTATCTGAACTAACTTTCCTTGATGTAACCCCTGAGGTTAAAGGGATGTATCTCTGCAAATTATAAAAAAGAGACAGTCAATGTGAGAGTGATGCACTGTTGAAAAGGGTTGTCTTCCTCTATTGGGTTGTGCACCCCCAGACCAAATGTATCCCAACATATGCACCCCCATATCATAATGTTTTTGATAGAAGAAGATTGAATTAACATCCAAAATGTATTGAATTCATAGTTCTGTATATTTGTAGAACTACGCAGAGTATGCTGGAAATAAAGCATGCATTTATTATAAATTCACAGAAGTACATTCTCATATGATGGAATTTAATAAAACTTGTGAGTTACATCACTTTAGCAGAGAAATAGTTCAGTGAGACTTATGTTTTTTTATTTTACTCATGAGTAATGTGAAGTTAGGAAGAGTGGTTGAGAGTTCCACAGTGGCTGGTCTTCCTTGGTGTGAACATGAGCTTGACTGTTTATTTATTGATCATGATTTGTAATACTGTATTGCACTTGACACTAAACTTTGAGATAATATGCAATAAGATTGCTCAGCCAACCCATATCCATGAAGCCATTCTAGGCCCATATTCAAGAAAAATAGAGGGGTAGAAAGAAGTGTTGAGATTCTTTATTGACTGAAGCAGCATCACAGTAGTGGTGAACAGGGAAGTGATTCCAAAAGCAATGGTGAGCTTCTTTGGTAATGTCAGAGAAATGGTACTTTACATGCTGCTTGTTTCAAGGCTATCATGAACAGTTAATATAACAAATTACTGTACATGCTTCCCATCTATAGGTAGTATGAGAACACAAGAAGTGGATCAGATACAGAGAGTTATACTGCAGATAATAAATCCCCATAGTGGCTGTAGGTGCATATATTTAGAGCTATATTGGTTCTCTGCTATGCTTAGAGAAGTCTCATATGCAGACTGTTTAAGTGAAAGTTCCCCAGTTATGCTTAGATATTATTGTCTGAGTGTAGTAGTGGGTAGGATGATAGATATAGTCAGCATGAAGGGCAGGACAGTCGTACAGGGAGGGTCAGCACCATTTCTAAGGTGTCTCCAATTAAGAAGGGATATAGAATGAAAAAAACATATTTTTAGGTATTTGAAAGTAAGTCTTGTTTGCCTCTAATCTTGGTTGTTTCAGTTCTGCAAAAAGAGAAATATTGTTCTCAATGATGAAATGTAACTTTTTTTGTAAAATTCTTAATTACAGTACAATAATGTGAAATTTGGAATGGTCTTATATTGCTTATATTAACTGTTTTGTGGGGGGACATAGGATTGGATAATGAATGAATGAATTTTACATTTCACCTAAATAATTGTATTGTTTACTGATTAGCCCCCTGATGCCAGATCACGTCTGAGGACGTGTGATCGACAGGTGCCAGTTCACGTATGAGGACGTGTGTTCAACAGGTGCCGGTTCACATCTGAGGACGTTTGGTCAACAGGCACCAGTTCACGTCTGAGGAGGTTTTTTTTATTTATTTTTTATTTTTTTATGCGTCCAACTCTGGGCATAGGCTTCACAGCCTGCTCCCAAGGCCCAGTAGTCCTCCTACATACCAAACACCTCTGCATGTCACCACTTCAGCGCTAACACCCACCGTCCATATTGAATACATGCTAGGGCTGTCTCATACAGGACTGGTGTATTGGTATTAGCGGGGGTATTTTTACGACATGTCGGCGGGTCCTCTGGTAGATCAGTAAAGTCTGATTTTTATGAAATTCAAATCCTTAAACTGTTCCCTAGAGGCTAGCTGGGACAGAGGTGGGGGGAGGGTTCGGAGGCCCACCCAGAGCAACTGGGGAACGTGGGGGAGAGGCTGGCAGGGACAGAATAGGATAGGGGAGAGGCGCCTGGAGGGGCAGAGTACACGTGTACTGACTGTGGTCAGCCACCTACGCACTAGTAAGGGTATGCTGTACATGTTTGTGATTGATTTTTTTTTTTCCCCCAAATTACAAAAATAAGCCCGGTTGTGGGTAGGAGATAGGGTGCAGGGAGCCTGGCGTCAGGGGGTTAAGTATTCTAGTAAGTATTATAGGAATGCTTGTTAAATGTGAAATGGAGAATATGATTGTGAAAAAGCTTTCAAGTAGTAATTCAGCAGTTAAATCCTTATATTGTACTATATAAGGCTGTACCATAGATTTTATATTAGACTCTTATGTTATACGGTTTTGGTTCCATGTATTTATCTTAGAAGTTGGTGGGAGAGATGTGAACTATGCATATAACTTTACTGAATTTGCTCTCATTTTGTTTTAGTGAGATATAGGCAGCCCTTGTTATAAGTAGCCCCCCCTTTTTTTTTTAAATAGATAAAAAGGCCTCAGTTAAAGACAAATTGTCTATTAAAGATTCATTGGTGCTAATGAGGTTGATTTGCCAGCTTCCTCCAGTTTATAGTAGCAGTCGAATGCAGCATGGTGTGATATTTAGATTTTATCCCATACTTAAATTGAAGACTGCCTTTAACCCCTTCATTACCGAAATTGATAAGGTTTACGCTTGTAAACCTAGAAAAAGTTCTGGGGAGGAACCGATAATTGTAAGGTTTACGGTGGTAAACCTGATAAGCATAGGGAGGTATAGGAGGGTAGGAGTGTTGGTTTTGGGGTTACTAGAGAGACTTGGGTTGTAAGAACTGGCAACTTGACTCTGACATCATTCTCCTTGTCATGGCCATGCCATGGCCATATCAGAGTCCATGCCAGGCCATGATTGACATCATTTGGGTATTTTGGATATGATTTATTATTTTAAATGTTTTGGGCATATATATAGACCTATATGGTATGATATAAACAGAAAAAAATAGTTGCACTAGGCATATCAGCATGTGGTTACCATGACAACCACCCTCCTAGGCCCCACAACCAACCAGCAGCCAGTTCTCACCCGCAACCCCTCAGTATCCCCCAAGCTGCATGCTGTGACTGTGTGTTTTTTTTTGGCTGTTTTTGCGTGATCATGGCGTCATCTGATACTGATGACGAATTTGATACAAAGCTTGCTAGTGAGTTAGATGAGTCTGACGACAATGAAACTCAGTCAGACATCAGTGAGTGAGTCAGACGATGATTATATACCAGAAAACGACAGTGACAGCGAGAGTACGAGTGATGAAAGCGAGATAGATAATTGCTCAAATCCCAGCCCTGTAGGCTCGCCATTGTTGCAGAGTCCCTGAGGACCTGCCTTCACCCTCTTGTCGGATCCGTTTGCAGATCAAAGGCCACCTCCACTACCTACACTTCACCTGGACTTTCCCAACGTACATCCTGCAGTGTATCAATGCCACGAGGAGCATCATATGAGTACTGTATATACCTTTTTATGTCTGTAAAGTCTATATTTATAGGAACAATGAAAGTTTAGTAAAGTATATATATCCCTACACGTATACTACTATAGGAAATGTATTTCAAATCATGCACAGTGTACCTCGTGGTCAACATGTACTTGAGAATATAAAAGTAATATAAAATGAAAAACAGCGCACTTATGATAAACGATCACCCCCCACGCACACGCATGAACTTCCGGGAATTCGGTTTGACGGAGGGAGAGCGGGGTGGCTGGGGGTGGGAGGCGCGGTAATGAAGGGGTTAATATGGAATGAACAAAATCAATTGTATGAGCATGTTGTGCATATCAGGGTGAGCATGGAGGATGCCAAGCTGGTGCACCGGTCCCTGCGTCGTGGTGCTGGCCTGCTCAAGTATGCCCAAGATGAGTGGGTTCCACGCCTTTTAGAATCTCCATCGTCAGGCAGTGACTCAGACCCAAGGGTGCATACAGCCTACCTCAATCAGGCCACAGCAGAGGCACAGGAAGGTTTGTGTATGATTATTAGATGCAGAATTATTGGGTGATACTCTTCCAGATATGAATTATCCTTGTAGTTAGAATAATGTTACCAGTAACCTTTAAAGCATGCGTGTTGTTTTGTGTGAGAGTGTTGAGAATGTATCATGTTCTGAGAGTATTGTTAATTTTTGCAGTTACAATTGCGCGAGCCATAGAGTTGAACCACAATGCTGCTCTGATCTCAGCACTGGCCAACCAAACATCAAAGATGTTTACTACTGCTGCTGATGCCATAACACCACTAGATGACAAGAAATTTGGCCACTGGACACATTACTTGCGGCTGAAGGCAGCGTTTTATGCTACTTATGTAAGTACTGTATTGTAAATGTAAGGGTAAAATATTCTCCATCTATTCTAACTCTTGTCTTTTCACATTGTGCATCTTATAACCCATAGTGTATTTAAATTTTTTATTGAACCAGAACATGAGATTAAAGAAAATTAAAATTCACACTTTATAATTGAAAGTGTGGAAATATCAAGTGTCTTAATAAAGTATTAGTCCAATAATTGTTGGGGAATTATAGAGGTCCAACAGTATAATAAAGATTCAGTTGTAGGTTTTTACTTGATTTGTTCTTGCAGATTTGTAAACCCATAGAAAAAGTACAATCTCAGTTTAGTAAAATAGGGTGTAGGTATTTGTACCTCTCCCTGGAAAATGGGATTTTCAGTTCCCTGCTTTGTTAAATGTTGTATTTGTCAAACCAGATGAAAAGTCAGTTTTTGGAAGGATTTGTTTTTCTATCTGGTATGACATCCTTCATTAGTACAGTATAATACAGTATAGTGAGCAGTTGGTGGTTTAACTATTGGATACCATATATGCTGGCATATAAATCGACATTTCAAACATAAAAGAAAATCTCTTGAAAACTAGGGAATGACTAATATGCTGAGCATAAAGTTGTCGATACATGGCAGTGACAAAAGTAAGGCCATGGCATATAATGAGGGAGGGAAGTAACATTACCAGCAGGCCTTCAGCCATACGGTAGCTACTAATTCTATCATGCCGTCATGTACCGCAACTTTTATGACACATCCAAGTTTTATATTCAGTACTACTTCTTACCTGGTTAATTTTTGTAGCCAAGACAAAGTTTTAATAAAATTCATGGTTACTGGTAATTACCGGTGTTTACACCTAAAATGTGAGGAGTATCGTATGCCATGCACCCTTCCACGAACTTAAACAAACACTAACTGGGTAACGGTTATTCGAGGCGATGAATTTGACACCCTGTTACCGTAGGCTTTCCATGGACAGAGACTACGTGCATTTTGAACAGTTTTGCTGCAGTGATTGGTTGCACACCACATTTGTTACAGTCATGTAATGAAATTTCTAACCGGATAACTGAAAATTTTGTATTTTTCCTAACAAGGATAATACAGTAATCCCTCCCATATCCATTGTAATAGAGCCAAAAGCATGTCCGAATAATGGTTTTGTCCGGATATTGGTCCTGAAGCTCCAGCTCTGGTTTTTCATGACCCTAACCTAACCTAACCTAAATCAGAAAACTACCTTCATACCTCCCTACTGGACATGTATAGCACTTATTTAGGTCCCTTTTCACATAAATAATGCACATATAGCATGAATTTATTGAATTTTAACCAAAAAATGATGATTTAGAGGTGAGTGAATCATAGGAGCTCAGAACTTGCCAGCATAGTATAAGTAAGTATCTGACATGGAAATCATCTTTTCTCACATTTTATGCACTAAATTATTGGATACAAAGCATCAAATACAGTAAATGATGTTAATTGCTACAAGAAAAATGGTTAGGTTAGGTTAGGTTATGACCGGAAATGAAATTCACTGCTTCCACCTTTTTCATAGCTGGTGCACTTAATAACCATGCATGAAAGAATTAAATTAAAAGCAGAAAATTATGATTAACACAGTGTTAGGTTAGGTTAGGTTAGGTTAGGACCAGACATGAAATTCACTGCTTCCACCTTTTTTCTAGCTGTTTTACTTAAGAACCATGCATAGAAAAATTAAATTGCAAGCAGGAAATTATGATTAACATTTAGGGTAATTTTTTAACACATATACAGCATGATGAAAACAGGTTAGGCATGAAAATCTTTATGGTAA
>JAGKTI010013552.1:12529-22880 GCA_018397915.1 Birgus latro
TGCTGCACACTTCTGACAGACACATCTGCCAGCAACTGTGGGTTCTTTTCTTTTAAATCCCGTGCTGTTAGCCTTGGATCCTTGCTAACTTGCCTTGAGATCAGCTGACGGGTCCTGAAGGTTGTCTTACGAGGTCTCCCAGGCTTGGGAAGTGGAGTGGGAGGAATGGCCTCCCCACTGTCCTTGAACTGCTTCACCAGTCTCTGCACTGTCCTCAGTCTAACACCATCTGATTTGCAATAAATGGGAGTTTGTGGCCATCTTTGTATAAAGTAATCACTTCCACACGTTTGTCCTTGCTTGTGGTTACTTTAGGCATGATGAGAATGTGGTAGGTAACCAAATAACTGTGTTATTTGAGTCAAAACGTGCCCTCGTGGTGCATCACACACACAGACAATCCTCCTCCTGTGGCTGCCCAAACATTACTGAGCCTGCTCCTGTGGTGCCAAACCTATCAAGCAGGGTTCCCAGCTCCCGTTGAAAAAGCGTCAGCTCATTTCGCATTACGGGGGAGGGTAGTATCGACCCTACTTCACTTAATGCAAAAAAGAATGACGTCGGCAAAAAAAGTCAATACTTTCCGCGCCTAGTGTATCTGGCAGTGGTAGTCAGATTAGGGGATGTTGGGAAGTTTAAAGTGGAGACTTAGTTATTCAACTTCAGAGGTCTCCACAAGTCCTACAGTAGTTGACGAGTGCTAAAAAAAACATCCCAGGAGAAAGCTGAAGGCATGTGCCATATGCATATATAATTATAATATTCTAGGACTAATAACTGATTTTTGGCAAATATTTTTAAAAAGTCAGTCTGAGCGCGAATATCCCTGTGGGAACGGCATGGCGAACCTCCAACAACCCCGCGGTATAGGGGTTAAATAGCAGCGGTTCCGAGGCCTAGCAACATTTTTAGAGTGCCCCCGCTGCACCAGCTGCTGCACTACCCACCGCACCAACACTTTCCTCCTCATAACTAGACTCCCCATGAGCCTCTAACTCGGTCACCTCAGCCAAAAACCCCTGGAAGTCCAATGTTGACACAGCTGACATTGCATCCTCGTCTTCCTTTACAGGAACTGGATCAGCCAATGTAGCTGGTTCCTCACTTTCACTTTCTTGAGGCCACCATGTGTAATATGAGCGTCAGCTTCCTTCGGTTAATTTCTTGCCTGTGCCTGTCTGTGTAGGAGCAGAAGGCTTTGTCGATATTGACAAGAATCTCCTCCGTTCAGTGCTGGCAGATTTCCTGTTCCTTCAATTCTTCTTTGAGCTTTTCCACTGCTGCAAGGATCTTGCTTATCCTTGACATAGATAGTTCTATGCTGCCCTCCATCACACTAGGCTCCTCTGCTTGACTCTGCCTGGTCTTGGGCTCATTGTCAGCCATGTCTGCCCAATGCAACACTTCCTTGGGAGTCTGTTCCTCGGTAGTAGTGTGCGCCTCTCATATGTCTGCCAACTTTACATCCTTGAAACCTGGCACAGCTTGTGCTGCTGTCAGTGTGGCTGCCTCAGCCTCCACCAGTGGTTAAATGGCCGTCCCGTGGCTTGTGCATAAGTGAGGCACGAGTGGTCGCCACACGTGGTTCACCGTTGCATGGGATATCTTGTCCCAGGCTTGCAGGATGAAGTCAACTGTGTCCTTTACTGAAAAACAACGCCAAAATGCCACAACAGACATCACGATGCTTGCTTTGTTCGGGGGTGGGAGGGGGGGTCATTTAGTCTGGGAAAATAGCGGTTTTAGCCTCTGCCTTGTGTATTGTGGACTAAACTCACGCGTTCAAAGTTTTATTGTTATGATTTTAGTCACTCATGTATTATGCGATTCGTGCACTGTGATCACACATACTGTGCGAGCCCACTGTATATACCTATTTACCTAGTTTTACCTAGTTGTGATATACAAGAAATTAGCTATGCTTGTGGGGTCCTGTCTCCATGTCTGAAACAGTCAGACTTTGCTTTAAACTCATTAAAGTTTTTCAACTGGATGATCGCTTTGTCCAGGCTATTTCACAGGTCAGTGCATCTACTGTATATGGAAAACTGTATTTCTTGATATCTGTCAAGCAACTTGTCTTTTTCTATTTCTTTCCATGTCCTTTTGTTGCTCCCCCATCCCATACAAACAGATCTTCTCTGTCAATTTTGTCTGCTCCCATCATGGCCCTGAACACTGCAATCATGTTGCCTCTCTCTCTTCTTTCCTCTAAGGAAGACAGACCCTGCTTTTCTAGTCTTTCCTTGTACAGTAGATCTCCCAGTTTAGTGACCATCTTGGTTGCTCTTCATTTTTTTTTTCAGTCTTGTTTATATCTTTGTATGTGGGGACAGCACCACTGCTACATATTCCAACCTGGGGTGGATCATAGCCACTATCAATTGTTTCATCATCTCACCATTCACTCATTTGATGTAGTGGTGCTCTCGGGTGTCTGCCCTTTCCTCTTTTCCATCCATCTTTCATTCCATCCTCATCTGTCTTTCTTTTCTTCATTCTTTCCTCGTCTTTCTGCCTTTGGGTGACTTTACACTCCCTCTTCTGCCTTTCTTTCCTTCATTCTTTCCTCTTCCTTCTGCCTGTGGGTGACTCTACACTGAGTGACACGCCAAATGGTTTCCCGTACACCAGGAAACCATTTACTACGCTGGGTGGTAACCATATAACTAATTTTTGGCACCTGGTAGTTTAGTGGGTACAGTAAGGTCCCGGGTTACGTCGGTATCGACTTACGTCAATTCGAGGTTATGACAGTCGGTTCACGAGAGGAAATTTTAAAATATAAGAAAATAAAGAAAAAATACGTAAAGCTCGGTTTTTAAAGTGTTGCTGTTTACCGCACAATGTCTCTGGTGTTTTCCCACCTCACGCTTGACTACCAACAAACCAACAATCGCTTTCAGTCTTGCTGCTACTACCACCTGTAATTTTCTTGTGTTTGTTTTTCGCCTGATTCCACGATGCCTAAGAGACAGCTTCCTAGTGACCATAATGATTCCAAGAAACGCAAGACCATCACATTACGTGAAAAAGTCGATATTATTAAGCATAATGAGGGGAAAAAAAGCCATCAAACTTGATGTTAGAAATGCTTACATTATCATGCTGGTAATGATGTTGGTATTTCATATTTTACGGCAGTATTTTACGGTAAACTTTATTGTATGATGAAGTATGAAAAGTGTTTGAATTTAGGAATAAAATGTGTGTTGGCAGTGTGCACGTGTGTAAGGACGGGAGAGTGAGGGAGCGGCAGCCTGACTCAGTTGTGGGTGAGGCAGGTGCGGCATAACTCAGTTGCCATGACGATGAGAAGTGAGCTACTGTGACGAAGACTCGTAGCAAGTACAACTTATATTTTATTCAATAAATATCATCAGTTCAAAAGACTGTGTTTCTTATACAAACCTGTTATAAGATTATTACATGTATAGTATGTAATGTATGGTTGAAAAATCTGTAAAACTCGAGTTACATTCAAAATCGGTTTACGTCATGTCTCAGGAACGGAACTCTGGCATAACCCGGGACCTTACTGTAATTACAGTGCTCCAGTTTATATCCAAGAGGTGGTTGGGGTTTATTGCTCGTGAAATGCCACTCAAGGATGAGTGAGGCTTGTCACTCTCATTTTAAATGTCAGGACCAACTTGCTCAGCCCCGGTCTCCTGTGCTTCTCATGGGGCAACGTAGAATTGGATGATGATGATTATGATGATGATCCTCATCCTTGTAATGAAATGCCACTCTTATATTTATCAAGAGCTTATATGTCTCTCTGACAATTTTGTTTTGTGGTAGGTGGGGGCGCTTACCATCCACTCACTCGATGTAGTGCTGCTTTGGGTGTCTGCACTTTCCTCTTTTCCATCCTTCCTCTCCTACCTTTCTTTCCTCTTCCTTCTGCCTGTGGATGACTCTACACTGAGTGACAAGCCAAGTGGTTTCCTGTACACCAGGAAACCATTTACTGTGTTGGGTGGTAACTATATAACCATATTATGGCACCTGGTGGTTTAATGGGTAGTTAAGGTTCTCCAGTCAGATTGAGCCTGTGTAGGCTTATATCCAAGAGTGGTTGGAGTTTATTGCTCACATAATGCCACAAGGGATGAGTGAGGCTGGTCACTCTCATCTTAAATGTCAGGACCAACTTGCCTACCCCTGGGTTCCTACGCTCCTTATGGGACCACATAGGATTGGATGATGGTTGCATAAATGAAGGACTGGGAGTAACGGTTAACTCTTGCATTAGAGAGTTGGACAGAAAAGGGATGAGAGGTTGTTGCTCGACGGGTGTTAGGTGCCCGTTGTAGAGGTGGAGGGATGCAAGCAGACAGTTCAGAGGAGCAGTGACAATTGAAGTAGCGATAGAAAAGAGATGAAGATGCAACAGTGCGGCGAAGAGACAGAGGTTGAAGGAGCCAGTAAGAGGAGGAGCATTAATGAGACGAAAAGCCTTGGACTCCACCCTTTTGAGAAGAGCTGTATGTGGGGAGCCTCCCCACACATGAGAGTTGTATTCTGCACAGGGGCGAATAAAACCCGTGTATAGACTCAACAACTGTGCAGGGGTAAAAAAGGTATGGAGTTGGCTGAGCACACCTAATCTCATAGAAGCAGATTTTACAAGAGATGTAATATGATCTTTCCAAGATAAGTCCCTAGTGACTGAAACCCCATGCATGTTCAAAGATGATGAAGGATTGAGCTGGATATTATTAAACATTAGTGGGTACTCCTTTGGAAGATTTTGGCTGGTTGATAGGTGTAAGAACTGAGTCTTTGATGCATTAAAAACAACAACATTGTTTTTACCCCCGTCAGAGATACGAGCCAAGTCAGACATTAAGTGTGCCATTGCCTCATCCATTGTTTGTTGATGTAACTGCTGATATGGGCATTGCGGGAACCAAATGAAAAGGTGAAGGGTAGAGTCATCACCTTACGAGTGGATAAGGTTAGATGTACAGTTTAGAAGGTCACTGATAAATAAAGGGAAGAGAGTTGGTGATAGGACAGAGCCCAGAGGAACACCACTGCTGATTGATTTAGGAGAAGAACGATGGCTGTCTACAACACTGGCTATAGAATGACCAGAAATGAAGCTATATATGAAGGCACAAATAGAGGAATAAAGCCTTAAGAGGACAGTTTGGAAATTAAAGATTTATGCCAGACTCGACTGAAACCTTTGAGATGTCTAGTGCAGTGGTAAAGCTTTCGCCAGAGTCCCGAAAGGAGGATGGCCAGGAGTCTGAAAGGTAGGTGAGTGGATTGTCCCTGATGGAACCCATACTGACGATCAGAGAGAAGGTTGTGATAGGAAAGATGCTTTAAAATTGTTCTGCTAAGAATAGACACAAAAACTTTTGAGAAACAGGATGTTAAAGCAATTGGACGATAGTTAGAGGGTTGGGAATGGTCACCCTTCTTTAGGTCTGGCTGAATGAGAGCAAACTTCCAGCAAGAAGGAAAGGTACAGGTTGATAGACAAAGGCAAAAGAGTTTACCTAGGCAGGGCACAGTTCTTGAGGACAACAGGAGGGACTCCATCAGGCCCATATTCCTTGATAGTATTGAGGCTAGTGATGGAAGAAAATACATCAGCCGAAGAAATTTTAATGTCAGCCATGAGGAAGTCAGAGGGGGGAAGTGATGGAGGAACAGCACTGGAATCGTCTAAGGTGGAATTGGAAGAGAAAGTCTGAAAGAGGAGAGCTGCTTTATAAGTAGAAGAAATAGCTACAGAGCCATCAGAGTAGAGAAGGGGAGGGAAGGATGATGAGGTAAAGTAGTTAGAAAGGTTTTTGGCAAGGTGCCAGAAGGAGCGGGAAGAATTCAAGTTGGAGAGTTGAGAGCATTTATTACGGTTGAAATTATTTTTAGCGTATCAAAGAACAGACTTAGCATGATTCTGGGCAGAAACATAAAAAAGATGTGATTCAGGGGTGGGTTGGGTATGGTACCTTTTATGGGCCCTCTCCTTGTTGCGGACAGCATCAGAACAAGCATGATTAAACCAAGGCTTTCTTGCATTAGTCAGAGGATATGAGAAAGGTATGTATGCTTCCCTGCCTGAGAGAATAACCTCCGTAATGCACAAGGCACACTCAGATTTCTTCCGCCCATGGAAGCAATAATCATTCCAGGGAAAATCAAAGAAGTACTGCCTGAGGGCCTCCCAATCCTCAGCTCCAAAGTTCCACAGTCGACGTTTCTCTGGAGGGTCCACAGGCTGTACCGAAGCGATAGGACAGGTTAAGATGAGAAGGTAGTGATCGGAGGATCCCAACGGAGAGGAAAGATTAACAGTGTAAGCAGGAGGATTAGTTGTAAGGAAGAGGTCAAGTATGTTGGAGCTCTGTCCAGGGAGGTCAGGGATATGGGTAGGGTGCTGTACAAGCTGCTTTAGGTCATTACCAGGTGGATCAGTGAAAGGAGAGGAGAGCCAAAGGTGGTGGTGAACATTGAAATCTCCTAGAATGGATATTTCACAGAAAGGAGAAATGGTTAGAATGTGTTCCATCGTAGAAGTAAGATAGTCAAAGAGTTTTTGATAGTTAGTAGAATTAGGAGATAAGTAAACAGTGCAGATATATTTAGTCAGAGAATGACAGGAGAGCCAAAGCCAGAGAGTAGAGGATTCAGAAGAATCAAGTTCAAGAACATGAGAGAAAGATAAGTTGTTGCGTACATATACACAACAGCCACCTTTGGCTTTGAAATGAGTATAGAGAAAGTAGGAGGATACAGAAAAGGATTTGCTGTCAGTTGCCTCAGACAGCTGAGTCTCAGTTAAGAAGAGAAGGTGAGGTTTAGAGGATGAGAGGTGATGTTCAACAGAGAAAAAGTTAGAGGAATGACCGTGAATGTTGCAGTAATGAAGAAGAAGTAAGTCAGTGGTTCCAGGCATCTCACTGTGTCGTCACCGGGAGAGGGGCGGATGGTGGGGGCTTTTATGGTCCCACTCCCCTGGGGACTCCGAGGCATGGTTAGTGTGAGCCATTTTTCTTTTTAACTTTAAAAAAGAAGTGTAGTGTGTACTGTGCATGTAGACTGGTGTTGACAGTTAGAGAACTTGTACTGGAGAGCATGCTGGCCTACTCTCTGTGTTACTGAAATGCTGAAAATTTTCAGCAAAGGGAGGTAGTCAGCAACTAGTCCTGAGGGCTGATGAAACGGGAGCTCCAGCTCTTCCTATCATCAGCTTTCCATCCACCTTGGGAGTACTGCCTTGCTCGAGTGGTGCTACCAAATCTCCAATATCCGAAAGAAAGCAACCATTACTTCCATGCTGAAACCAGGAAAATATTCCAATAATCCAGCATCATGCAGACCAGTATCCCTACTTTGCAAACCACCCAAAATCATGGAAAGGTTTATCTAAAAGAACATCACCCTCAGCATCCCCCTGTCTGACTCCCAGCAACGGTTCTAACTTAAACACTCAACCACCACTCACCTCTCCAAGTTAACTAAACCTTGATGGCTTCAACAAGAAACAACCACCATCAAGAACCACCTTAACAGCCGTAGACATAAAGCTTTTGACACAGTACCCATCCATTCCTATCTACATTACCAAAACTCATCCTTATAATAAAGTCTTGGACACAGACAGGGAAGAAAATGATAAAAAATTCTAACTTAAACACTCAACCACCACTCACCTCTCCAAGTTAACTAAACCTTGATGGCTTCAACAAGAAACAACCACCATCAAGAACCACCTTAACAGCCATAGACATAAAGCTTTTGACACAGTACCCATCCATTCCTATCTACATTACCAAAACTCATCCTTATAATAAAGTCTTGGACACAGACAGGGAAGAAAATGATAAAAAATGGCTGGCCAACTTTCAGCCAGACATGCCCAAGTGTGCTACAAAAATCAAAGTTCTAAATTGAGCATAGTGCCCATTGGAGTTCCACATGGCTCAATCCATTCACCCCCACTTTTTAAATTTTTATTCCATGACCTGCCAGCCCATCCCCCTTCAGTTCTAAGGTGACGATTTGACAAGAGCTTCACACACACTCTCCAAAATTCAGCAAGCAGCAGCCCAGTTCCAATTATACCTATACTCACATGAAAATTGACTCTGATATAGAATGGCTGCCTCACCAACCAAATCAACCATTACCCTTTTCACTTTTGACAGACTTGTGTCTCAAACACACCCTTCAGTTTTCCTTTTTAACCAACCACTTTCATTGGAAAAGTACCCCAAAATTCTAGGACTAACTTTTACACACACATGACCTTCTCTCAGTCCACTGGATTCACAACCAGATGAGCCTGGGGTTGCAAAAGTTGCAACAACAACAACATGTGTATGTAGTAGAACATGTCATTTTTCAGTCAGTACAAGAGTGCAGAGTGCAGGCTGACAGGAACTTAGTGATTCATTACCAGAATATATTGACTTTCCCACTACCTATGGCCATCATTCACCTGTGCTGCTTTGTAATGCATCTTAATTAAAAAGTAGTTCATTGCCATATATGTATGATTTTCAGAGCTGTCATACTACAATCTTCCTTAATTGAATTATTGTTTGTAGGGAGCTACCATTCTGTGTGGAGGAGAGCGGGTGCTGATGCCTGGCAAGCTAGCAGGTGGATGGTACTTGTCCCCGGCTGTTGTGGTCGACTGTACAGATAATATGAAGGTAATGGACATTTTACCTAGTTCATTTGTTTTGGATCCAGTGTTTGGCCCTTCACCTTTGATTGATGCTGCTAATGTGAGCAAGACAATAAGCAGGATGCAGTTTGGGAAGGTGGCAGATGTGTTTGGGTTGACTGCTGAAATGTTGAAGGTCTCAGGAAATATAGGAGTGGGTTTAGTTACTGATTTCATAATTTTGATTATATGTGAATGTGTTGTCCTAAATGACTGACTGAAGAGTGTGATTACAAGTGTGTTAAAGGTTAAGGGTAATGCCCTGAAAAAAGGAAATTGTAGAGGCAGAAAACTTTTTGACCAGATACTGAAGGTAATGGAGAGAGTCCTAGCAAGTATTATAAGGGAAAAAGTGAATATTGGTGAGATGCAGTTTGGGTTTATGCCAGGCCAAGGGACCACTGTTGCCATATCCGTTGTCTGCCAGCATCAGGAAAAATAACGAGGAAAGAAAAGGGAGGTGTACCTCGTTTTTGTTGATTTGGAGAAGGACTTTGACAGAGTCCCCAGGGAGGTGGTGAAATAGGCCTTGAGAAAGCAAGGGATTGAGGAGTGGCTGGTTAGAGTGGTTATGGCTATGTTTGTGGGTGTTTGCACCCAGATGAGAGTAAATGGAGATTTTTGAATGATGAGTTTTCTGTGCATGTTGGCATGTATCATGGGGTCAGTCTAGAGCCTCTTGTTGTTTGTCATGGTGCTTGAAACTTTCGCATGTTACTTCAGAAGTGGACTTCCATAGGAGATGTTGTATGCTGTTGACTTGGCATTGACTGCAGAGAATGAAAGGGAGGTAGAGGAAAGATGTATGAAGTGGAAGTACAGAATGGGGCACAGGAGTTTGAGAGAATGGAGAAAGTGATGATATCTAGGGCTCATGGCAATACTGTCAAAACAGAGAGTGTGTGGCCATACACAGTTGGCCACAAGGGATTATGAAATAATTTCATCTTGTGCAGTGTTTGTGATAAGTAGGTTCCTAAGAGATGTATTGGTATTAGAGATCGGCTGCAAAATAATGCTGATTTCATGTTTGTGATGTGTCAGGGAGTGCATCTAGAGATTCTTAGGTGTGAAAGTACAATAAAACCCCATTTACAGTGTAATCCCAATTATCCAGTTACCAGGCAACTGTAATTATCAACACAAATGGGAAAATTAACGGACTGACAAGTATATAAATAATATAAGTGTGTGCCACTTTCATTGGCCACCCCAGCACCAGCTATTCAAATGAGACCGGGTGAAGGTGGGGGATATGAAGTGAAGGCATTTCCAGTCAAGGTTGTTTCCTAGTCAATCCCCTTCCCAGCCCTCCTCCTCCCCTTCCCCCTCCTCTTGTTTAGTCACCCTACATACATCCACAAATCACCAGTCAGCTTTCCGCCGTCAGTAAACAAGCGCTCTCGCTGTTATGTTGTGTTGTCCTGATTCGTGATTTATACTCTGAATCCTAAAGTGCAAACTAATCTTAACACATTGTGATCACCTTGAAACGAAAGTTGTACAAATGCAACAGTCTTGAAAATGGTGAACATTGTAAGACTGATAACAGAATTTAATGTAGGAAATTGCACGGTTATGATACGAAATCCCAGGGACCCAAGCTATTTGTGTGTGTGTGTGTGTGTGTGTGTGTGTGTGTGTGTGTGTGTGTGT
>JAGKTI010013553.1:0-10035 GCA_018397915.1 Birgus latro
ACTACCTGGTGGAGGGAAAGTTGAGAGTAAGTAAGAGATGGGTGAGAGCTAGGAGAGTTAGGTGTGGCAGGGAGGTTTTGAAAGTGAGTGAGTTGAATAAAAGAGAGAAAATGATAGCGTATCAGGAGAAATTGAGAGATAAGTGGAATGCAGTGAAAGATCAGGAGAGTGGCAGTGTGGAGGAGGAATGGCAGTTGTTTAAGAGTGCTGTGGTGGGGCATGCGGAAGAGGTGTGTGGTGTGAGACGAGTGGGTGGTGGTGTAAGAAAGGGAAGTGAATGGTGGTGCGAGGAAGTAAGTATGGCTGTGGCTGGGAAAAGACATGCATATGAAGTGTGGTTGCAGAGGAAGGATGAGGTGTCATATGAGAGGTATAAGGAAAAGAGGAATAGGGCGAGAAGGGTTGCGCGTGATGCTAAAGTGTCAGCAGATGAGAGGTGGGGTAGGCTGTTGACCGAGAATTTTCAAGAGAATAAGAAAATGTTTTGGAAGGAGGTGAAAAGGGTGCGAAAGGGAGAGTCTGGGAAGGAGGAGCGAGTAAAAGCAGAGGATGGAAGGATGTTAATTGAGATGGATGCAGTAAGGAAAAGATGGGCGGAGTACTTTGAAAGATTGTTGAATGTAGAGGAGGAAAGGGAGGCTGAGATTGTGGCAGATGGAAGGGTGCAAGGAATAGATGTGTTGGGAGAGTTGAATGAATCTTTGATCACGATGGAGGAAGTGCAAGAGGCAGTAAAGCAGATGAAAACAGGGAAAGCTGCAGGTATGGGTGGGTGTGCTGTGGAATGCCTGAAAGGTGGTGGAGCGACTATTGTTGACTGGTTAGTAAGGCTGTTGAATGTGTGCTTTGTGCAAGGTATGGTGCCAATTGACTGGCGAAGTGACTGTTGGTCCCACTGTATAAAGGTAAGGGTGACAAGTATGAATGTACTAGCTTTAGAGGTATAAGTCTGTTGAGTGTTGTAGGTAAGGTGTATGGTAGAGTGTTAATTAAGAGAGTTAGAGAGGGTACAGAGGGAGTGATTGGTGATGAGCAGTGTGGCTTTAGGAGAGGGAGGGGATGTGTGGATCAGGTGTTTGCTGTGAGACAGGTGTGTGAAAAGTATTTAGCAAAAGGTAAGGATGTGTTTTGGGAATTCATGGATTTAGAGAAAGTATATGATAGAATTGATAGGGAGGCTTTGTGGAATGTTTTAAGATTGTATGGGCTTATTGGAAGGTTACTAAAAGGAGTGAAAAGTTTTTATGTAAATAGTAGAGCATGTGTAAGAGTGGGAAATACTGTGAGTGATTGGTTTCCCGTGAGAGTGGGGCTGCGGCAGGGATGTGTGATGTCCCCTTGGTTAATATTTATATGGATGGTGTTGTAAGGGAGGTGTATGCAAGAGTGTTAGGTGGAGGACTGAGTCTGGTGAATGATGGTAGAGAGTGGAAAAAGAAGCAGCTGCTGTCTGCGGATGATACTTTACTGGTGGCTGATTCAGAGGAGAGATTGAGACAGTTGGTAAAGGAGTTTGGAAGGGTGTGTGAAAGGAGGAAACTGAAAATAAATGAGAATAAGAGTAAAGTGATGAAGTGTACGAGGTTGGTAGATGGTAGGATGATGAATATAGTTTTGAATGGTGAGTTGCTTGAGGAGGTTGAGTGTTTTAAGTATTTAGGGTCACATGTTGCTGTGGATGGAAGAATAGATGCAGATGTGAAGTTTAGAATGAATGAAGTTGGAAAGGTGCTGGGAGGAATAAAAAAAGTGTTTAGATGTCGTTCACTCAGAATGGATGTAAAGAAAAGGCTGTATGAGGGTATTGTGGTACCAACTGCATTATATGGGGCTGAAACATGGAATATGGGTGTAGCAGAGAGGAAAAGTTTGAATGTAATGGAGATGAGGTGTCTGAGGAGTATGTGTGGAGTGACACGTACGGATCGAGTGAGAAATGATGAAGTGCAAAGGAGAACTGGAATTGTTCGGGAGATGGCTGATCGAGTTGAGCAGAGGGTGTTGCGATGGTTTGGGCATATTGAGAGAATGGAAAATGAGCGACTGGTGAAAAAGATAACTAGATCTGATGTGAGAGGTGTAAGGCTGAGAGGAAGACCACGAATAGGATGGATGGACAGTGTGCAGAGAGCGTTGGATACGAGAGGGTTGTCTGTTGAGCAAGGAAGAGTGGCTGTGCGTGATAGAAATGAATGGAGGGAAATTGTGAATGAATAAATGATGAGGCAGCCCTGAGGGGATATTCTCCCGCATTTTGTCTGATCAGCTGATCAGGTCAGGTGTGGGCAAGGGGATGGGTCCATTATGATGTGGCAGGGGTAAAGCAGCTTTGCTGTCGGGCCCTGCTGCGGATGTCACTGACTGCACTGTGTGGTTGACCCTCGTGTGGTGTGGTGCGGTGAGGATCTGTCCCTTCTCCCCTTTGGGGCTAAGATGTGAATGAATGTGTATGAGTGGATGAGTAGATTGGTAGTGTGTTGACCTGTCTCGGCTACCTCCCTTTTCTTGGGGGAAGCAGCCTAGGTATATAGATAGATAGAATAATTCATTCATTCATTTATCATCTATTCCAGCACTGCACCATCAGGAGCACAGGAGCCCGGAGCTAGGCAAGTTGGTCCTGACATTAAAAATGAGTGACCAGCCTCACTCATCCCTGAGTGGCATTACGTGAGCAATAAACTCCAACCATCCTTTGGATATAAACTTACATAGGCTCAATCCTGCTGGAGTGCCTTAATTACCCACTAAACCACCAGGCACCATGGTTTGGTTGTATGATTACCACCCAACATAGTAAATGGTTGCCTGGTGTACAGGAAACCAACTGGCTCGTCACTCAGTGTAGAGTCATTTACAGACAAAAAAGGAATGAAAGAGGGAAAAAAAGACAGAAGAGGAAGGATGGAAAGGAAGGAAAGGAAAGTCACCCCAGCGTAACACTACATCGAGTGAGTGGATGGTGACTAACCCCACCTACCACCAACAGCGACTAATACCTACAATAAATGACTGCCACAATTCCAGAGAGAAGACTGGATGGTCTTTACATGCTTCTGTGCAAACTACCTTGTTGATTAATGAACATAAAAGAATACATCATCCCTCAAAATTTCTCACTGGCTGAACTTTGCTCTCCTGGTTGTTTTCCCTCACATACCCTGTGGCCAGTGCTGTATATTGGTTATTTTCTACCTCATATATTGCCTCGCATACAATTTTTAGACTTTCCTGGGTGGGTGGTCCTAGACCAAAAACTCCCCACTGAATCCACGTTATAATCACGTTGCTATTCAGTAAATTGCTGTGTGATGGGTTGTCACTTGATGTAACCCCACTGTATAGCAAGACCCGAATGTATCTTCTAATGAAGTTGTTAATTCCCTAACCTCTGAGAGGTCACCATTCTTTATGTGATGTTTAGCCATAGCCTGGAGCCAAGTGGTGCGCAGTTCTGGAGTGGCAGCATAAGAGGCAGCCAGGGAGTGCTGCAGATCACACAGCATTTCAGGATCACGTTCATGTTCACGCATCTGGGCTGTTGCCACTAGCACTGTGCGGATCCGTTTTGTTAGGTCACGCACTTCACTAACAAATCCTGTGAAGTATGAAATCCAGTTTTATGCATTCCATTTATTTTACTTTCACAAAACTATGCCATGTCCCTAACTCGACTGTTGATCCAAGACTAAGTACTATTAGACTAACTGTGACACCAAACACCGAACATTATGAAATGGGAGAACGATGAACCATAGTATTATATTTCCTACAGCAAATGTTAAGACTGCTGCAAGGAAGGTGGGAATTCTTCACCAGGAAATTTTACATGGACCACAGTAAGTAGCAGTGCACGCCATGAACTGTGCATACTACGAGGTCTGTTCAGAAAGTACCCAACTTTACTCCCTAAAAAAATAAATAGCTAACCTGTTGAGCTAAGACACTAATCCTCCTCAAAGCAGGCTCTGTCTGACTTAGTACATGTAGCCCAGTATTCTTTCCACTGCCTGAAACATTTTTCTAAGTCAATCTTCGGTATCTGGTGGAGGTGCTTCGTTGCATTCATCATGATCTCTTCTATCAAATTGGGAACTCTTCAGCAGAATTTTGAGCTTGGGGACTAACTAAATGACACACAGTGCCATGTCTAGTGAGTAGGGAGCCTATCGGACCTGCAGGATGTTGTGTTTGGCCAAAAATTCCTGAATCAGTTGAGAAGAATGGGCAGGGATGTTGTCATGGTCAGCTTCCAACTTGACACTTTCCAAAGGGCTGATCTCTTCCACCAAACTGTGTCACGAAAATGATGAATAACGCTGAGGTTGTAATGTCTGTTGACAGTCTGACCTTCTGATGCGTATTCGTGATGCACAACACCATGGTAGTCGAAAAAACTGTCAAATATGCGAGAGCAGTTCACTGTGCCGTGGACCTGTTGTGCTTTTTTTGGCTCAGGCAACCCTGCATGCTTCCAAAGGGATGACTGTGCTTTGGTTTCTGGGTCGTACCTGTACATTCGTGTTGTTTCCAATGATAACAGTCTTTAGAAAGTCTGGATCACAGTTTGCGCACTCCAACACGTCTTGCACAATGTTCATCCGAGAGAAGAGATCATATGATTGCGACGAAGCACCTTGAGGAGATAACAAAAATCGACTTTATAAAATGTTTCAGGCAGCGGAAAGAACGTTGGGCTACGTGTGACAAGTCAGAAACAGCCTACTTTGAAGGGGATCAGTGTACTAGCTGAACACATTAGCTATTTATTTTTTTAGAACCTAAGATCAGGTACTTTCTGAACAGACTTTGTACTCTTTAAAAAATTGTTTGAATCAAACAAGTTAAAATGAGTTTCAATCATAACCCAGAATTATATTAAAGAATAAACTTCTTTTTTATAAGTATTTATTTAGACTATGAATGTAATCCTACACTACTAACAGACACTTTTAAACTGAAGGGACACCAACAACCTAACTTAATCAAATATATTTGGTACAGTGCTTAAACTGGATTTAAGCTCCTCTGAGATAACAAGAAATTTTTCATACAATAAATTATGCAGTAAAATGTAATGCACTAAAAAGCATTCCCACATCAAGAAGTACTGGTATATATTGATATGTTTCATCATCACTCTTGCCTAACTTCTCATGCATGCATAGTATGAAGACTTAAAACCTGGCTTTTCTCCTTCCTAAACATGGTTCAGAGGAGAAAGGAAGTCCTAGATAAATACAAAACTACATCATCATCATCATCATCAATATAATCATCCAGACCTTTTTTCCTACCTAAGGATGGAGTAGGGTAGAATCCAGAATATAAGGAAAGACAAAGCACAGATACTCATTCACAAATAATTCAAGCCCATATAGTCCTGGCTCAGCCTTATACAGTGTAATGCAGGCCTAATCATTTGCACTTTTATTTATTTATTTTTCAGCAGACAACCCTTGCACCTGACCTGTGTTGTTCATGGCCTTGTCACTTGAAGCATAACTGTTAATGAGTGCCATGGACTCCTGGAAGCGGGAGTTGTTCAGGCCAATGATCTCACCCAGTAGCTGTGACACTGAGATGATCACCTGCAGCAGGAAACGTTATTTAGAGGAACATGCACTGATTTCATTTTTGTCCAGTGAAATGTATGTTTTTTGAGGAATATATGGAATGATTTTGATATATATGGATATTATTAACTTCATCTCACTGACTGCATGGTATAAAATTATAGGCAGACCCCAAAATACGATACCTCTTAGCGATTGGGGTAGAAATACCACTCTACTCCACCTAACGATGGCCAAACCCTGTTTTTTTTTTTTTTTAACTTAAATCTTGGGTATAGGTTGAGTTATATACTGTTTTTAGACTTAGATTAATGTGTTTTAGTCATAGATGGGGTGAACATTGTCAGTTTGGGGTACAGTTTACTAAGTTTGATTTTTTCCACACTTATTTTTGTTGATTTTCAGATATTATTTTTGGGTTTAGGTGAGTTATTAACTGCTTTTAGGCTTAGTTTAGTTTATTTTAAAACTATTTGGGGGTTTGGGCTAGCTAGAAACTTTTTTGACTCATTTGGGTGGATTTAGGACTTGGTTAGCAGGGAAATCCAAGGCTCAAAAATGCATCCCTATACTTCACATATTAAATCTACCCTGAGATACGATACCCCACCTGGCGATGGGATTTTACTTAACCAGCGATGGGTTTTTACTTAACCAATTGCATCGTTAAACTGGGGTATGCCTGTATTTCAACAGTGGCATCACAAATGCCCCAAAAGACTAGAATAAACTAAACATTTATCATACTGTAGCAATCTACAGTACCATCTAATGCACTTGTGTTCTAAGATATCAAGAAATGACATACGAAAACATCCTGAAATATCAATCTCCAACACAATTTTCTTTCAGAAGCAAAACCAATTTGGTGACAGTCACAAAATCCATAAAAATCAGGACAGGCTTTGGAAATGTGCCCAATCAAGACTGTAGTAATGTGGTTCCATAATGTGGTTCCAACAAAGCTTAAAATCATTACCATACTCATGAGAAAACAAATAAATTATAATTAAAGATATTGCAATACAATCATTTCAATTTGCTATCTATAACTGGAGGATAATCTCCAAATGCCAGTAAAAAGTTTGAAAGGTGCAGGTAATTTCAGGTGCTTTATGGACTCTGCCAAAGGATTATGATATCCAAATTTCTGCTGGTGTGTCCTGTGGAATATTAAACCAGCCTAACTCTGTTCCTATATCATTAATTACAGTGCAACAATGGATAACTGATGGTCAAAATATGCAGTACCTGTGCAACAAGCAGATGGCCGTATGTTAATGCTGTTTTGGGTGGGGTATATAACATTTCCATATTTCACTTGAAATTTTGTACAATAAAATGCCTTGTAAACACAGAATTATCAATGACAGTAGCTACGTTTGTTAACTATTGGGAAGAAGATAAAAGAATATGGACCAGAAAAAGGTAAAAGAAAATGGACCAGAAAATACTGAAGTGTATAAGACAACAAATTAATTTCCCCCTGTGGCGGGGGAGGACACAATCTGGCCGCACTGTGGCCAGATTGTGTTAGGAAGAATTCCGCCACCGTATTCCCTGCGTGTCGTAAAAGGCGACTAAAAGGGGCAGGGTGAGGGAACTAGGGACCCCCTCCTCTGTTTTTAGGGTGAGGAGACTGTAGCACCAGTCGAGCAGGGCAGTACTCCCAGGGAGGATGGAAAGCTGATGACAGGGAGAGCTGGAGCTCCCGTTTCATCAGCCCTCAGGACTGTTCCTGACCATCCTCCTTTGCTGAACTTTTTCAGTGTCTCAGTTACACAGAGAGTAGACCAGCATGCTCTCCTATACAAGTTTCTCTAACTGTCAACACCAAACTACATACTCGCTACACACTACACTTCCTTTTCAAAATTCAAAATGGCGTACAAAAATCATGCCTCGGAGTCCCCAGGGGGGGGGACCATAAATGCCCCCACCATCCGCCCCTCTCCCGGTGACGACTCAAAGAGCTGCCTGGAACCACCGTCTGACTCACTCCTTCTTCATTTCTGTAACATTCGCGGCCTTTCCTCTAACTTTCACGCTGTTGAGCACCACCTCTTCTTCTCTAAACCTCACCTTCTCTTTCTCACTGAGACTCAGCTGTCTGAGGCAACTGACAGCAAACCCTTTTCTGTATCCTCCTACTTTCTCTATTCTCGTTTCAAAGCCAAAGGTGGCTGTTGCGTATATGTACGCAACGATCTATCTTGCTCTCGTGTTCCTGAACTTGATTCTTCTGAATTCTCTACTCTCTGGCTTCGGCTTTCCTGTCATTCTCTGACTAAATATATGTGTGCTGTTTACTTATCTCCTAATTCTACTGACTATCAAAAATTCTCTGACTATCTTACTTCTACGATGGAACACATTCTATCCATTTCTCCTTTCTCTGAAATCTCCATTCAAGGTGATTTCAATGTTCACCACCACCTTTGGCTCTCCTCTCCTTTAACTGATCCACCTGGTGAACAAGCCTACATCTTTTCTATCCTCAATGACCTAGAGCAGCTTGTACAGCACCCTACCCGTATCCCTGACCGCCTTGGAAAGAGTTCCAACATACTTGACCTTTTCCTAACAACTAATCCTTCTGCTTACACTGTTCATCTTTTCTCTCCGTTGGGCTCCTCCGATCACAATCTTATTACCTTAACATGTCCAATCGCTCCAGTACGGCCTGTGGACCCTCCAAAGAAACGCCACCTGTGGCACTTTGGAGCTGCAGATTGGGAGGCCCTCAGGCAGTACTTCTTTGACTTTCCATGGAATGATTATTGCTTCCATGGCCATGAGCCATCTGAGTGTGCCTTGCGTGTTACGGAGGTTATTCTCTCAGGCATGGAAGCATACATTCCTTTCTCATATCCTCTGACTAATGCAAGAAAGCCTTGGTTTAATCACGCTTGTTCTAATGCTGTCCGCAACAAAGAGAGGGCCTATAAGAGGTACCGGAGCCAACCCACCCCTGAATCACACCTTTTATATATTTCTGCCTGGAATCGTGCTAAGTCTGTTCTTCGCTCTGCCAAAAACGATTTCATCCGTGCTAAATGTTCCCAACTCTCCAACTCGAATTCTTCTCGCTCCTTCTGGCACCTTGCCAAAAACCTTTCTAACAACTTTACCTCATCATCCTTCCCTCCTCTTTTCTACTCTGATGGCTCTGTAGCTATTTCTTCTACTGATAAAGCAGATCTCTTTGCTCAGACTTTCTCCTCCAATTCCACCTTAGACGATTCCGGTGCTATTCCTCCATCACTTCCCCCCTCTGACTTCCTATTGTCTGACATTAAAATTTCTTCGGCTGATGTGTTCTCTGCCATTACTGGCCTCAATACTAAAAAGGCATACGGTCCTGATGGAGTCCCTCCTGTTGTCCTCAAAAACTGTGCTTCTGTGCTTACACCCTGCCTAGGTAAACTCTTTCGCCTTTGTCTCTCAACTTGTACCTTTCCTTCTTGCTGGAAGTTTGCTCTCATTCAGCCAGTCCCAAAGAAGGGTGACCATTCCCAACCCTCTAACTATCGTCCAATTGCTTTAACATCCTGCATATCAAAAGTTTTCGAGTCAATTCTTAACAGAAAAATTTTAAAGCACCTTTCCTGTCGCAACCTTCTTTCTGATCGTCAGTATGGGTTCCGTCAGGGACGCTCTACTGGCGATCTTCTCACCTACCTTTCAGACTCTTGGTCATCCTCCTTTCGGGACTTTGGCGAAAGCTTTGTCATTGCACTTGACATCTCAAAGGCTTTCGATCGAGTCTGGCATAAATCTTTAATTTCCAAACTGCCCTCCTACGGTTTCTATCCTTCTATCTGTGCCTTCATCTCTAGCTTTTTCTGGTCGTTCTATAGCCGCTGTTGTAGACGGCCATCGTTCCTCTCCTAGACCTATCAACAGTGGTGTTCCTCAGGGTTCTGTCCTATCACCTACTCTCTTCCTTTTATTCATCAATGACCTTCTAAGCTGTACATCTAACCCTATCCACTCATATGCTGATGATTCCACCCTTCACCTTTCCATTCGGTTCCCGCAACGTCCATCTCAGCAGTTACTTCAACAAAAAAGGGATGAGGCTATGGCACACCTAATGTCTGATTTGGCTCGTATCTCTGATTGGGATAAAAATAATCTTGTTATTTTCAATGCATCAAAAACTCAGTTCTTACACATATCAACCCGACAAAATCTTCCTCAGGATTACCCACTAAGGTTTAATAATGAACAGTTATGTCCTGCATCATCCTTGAACATGCTTGGGGTTTCATTCTCTCAGGATTTGTCTTGGAAAGAACATATTACATCTCTTGTGAAATCTGCTTCCAAGAGATTAGGTGTGCTAAGCCGATTCCGTACTTTCTTTACCCCTGCACAGTTGTTGACCTTGTACACGGGTTTTATTCGCCCGTGTATGGAGTACAACTCTCATGTGTGGGGAGGCTCCCCACATGCA
>JAGKTI010013554.1:0-22871 GCA_018397915.1 Birgus latro
CCATACCCCACCTAACAATGGCCAAACCCTGGTTTAATGATGGGTTTAGATTTGTTTCAAACCAATTTTGATGATATTTTAGACTTAAATTTTGTTTTTAGATTTATTTATAAACTGATTTTTGGACTTAAATTAATGTGTTTTAGTCATAAATGGGGTGAACAACTGAACATTGTCATTTTGGGGTACAGTTTACTAAGTCTGATTTTTTTCCCAGACTTATATTTGACGATTTTCAGGTTTAATTTTTGGGTTTAGGTGTTACAAACTGCTTTTAGGCTTAGTTTAGCTTATTTTAAAGCTATCTGGGGGTTTAGGTGAGCTAGAAACTTGTTTTTGGAATCACCTGGGTGGGTTTAGGACTTGGTTGGGGGGGAATCCCAAGGCTCAAAAACGCATCCCTATATGTTACAAGTTAAATCTACCCCGACATACAACACCCTGCTGAGCAATGGGTTTTTACTTTACTAATTGCATTGTTAAACTGGGGTATTCTGGTATGGTACACAGGTGTATAATCACTCGATTAGCTGAACACTCCGTATCCGCATGTTAGGCTTTGGCTTTATCAAATCCGTATCAGGATTTATTTGTCCATATCCAAATGTAATGGCTCTGACATCGACAGCTGGGCAGCCTACAAAATAATAAAAAAAAATAATAAATCGGTTGGGTGGCCGGCCAGCCTCTTCCACCACACGCGGGTAATAGACAGAACCCATAAGCTGATCAAAAACGGCTGTCTCGTTCCCTACCAAACAGTTAAAGTCCCCTACCCATCCCTATCACTCATTCAGCCACAGCAAGAGTAATACAGGCACGTAACCCACAAGCATAGGAAAATGGCTGTCTGGCTCCCTACCCAATGGTCAAAGTCCCCCAGCAGCCCAAATCACGCGGAAAGTTCCACCAGCGATTGAGTAATACAGGCCCATAACCCACAAGATAGGCAAAATGGCTGTCTGGCTCCCTACTGAATGGTCAAAGTCCCTCGAAAGTCTGGATCACTAAGATGGTAAAGGCCGCATGCTAGTAATAAAGGCCGCACCCCACAACTTGAGCAAATATGGCTGTCCGGCCCCTCACCTAAAAGTCGAAGTCCCCCTACCACCATCACTTCTCACCCCCGTCCCTCTCCAAGCTCAGTGGTGCCAGGCATATCTCCCTCCCTGTCCCCCCCACCCTCCCTCCCCTACCCCTGCTTAAGGTGCTGCCTGCCTCCCAGCTCCCATGGCCTATCTCCCTGCATTACCACCGGTTTTTTAGTTATGGCAGTTTAATCAAATACTATTAGTCATACTGAAATTCTGAAAACACCATGAGAAAGCTCGTGAAATTCTGCATCAACACACATGCTTAGCTCTTGCATGGTGCCGGCAAAATTTTGTGTTAGGATGTTAGCAAGTTATTTGAAGCTATTTTGTACTCTTAAACAAGTTTATTCTCACTACATTTCTGGGTGTGCTGTGGAATGCCTGAAATGTGGTGGAGTGACTATTGTTGACTGGTTAGTAAGATTGTTGAATGTGTGCTTTGTGCAAGGTATGGTGCCAATTGACTGGGCAAGTGCTTGTGTGGTCCCATTGTATAAAGGTAAGGGTGATAAGTATGAATGTACTAGCTTTAGAGGTATAAGTCTGTTGAGTGTGGTAGGTAAGGTGTATGCTACAGTGTTAATTAAGAGAGTTAGAGAGGGTACAGAGGGAGTGATTGGTGATGAGCAGTGTGACTTTAGGAGAGGGAAGGGATGTGTGGATCAGGTGTTTGCTGTGAGACAGGTGTGTGAAAAGTATTTAGCGAAAGGTAAGAATGTGTTTTGGGAATTCATGGATTTAGAAAAAGCATATGACAGAAATGATAGGGAGGCTTTGTGGAATGTTTTAAGATTGAATGGGCTTGATAGCAGGTTACTAAAAGGAGTGAAAAGTTTTTATGTAAATAGTACAGCGTGTGTAAGAGTGGGAAATACTGTGAGTGATTGGTTTCCCGTGAGAGTGGGGCTGCGGCAAGGATGTGTGATGTCGCCTTGGTTGTTTAATATTTATATGGATGGTGTTGTAAGGGAGGTGAATGCAAGAGTGTTAGGTGGAGGACTGAGTCTGGTGAATGATGGTAGAGAGTGGAATCTGAAGTAGCTGCTGTTTGCGGATGATACTGCACTGGTGGCCGATTCAGAGAAGAGATTGAGACAGTTGGTAGAGGAGTTTGGAAGGGTGTGTGAAAAGAGGAAACTGAAAATAAATGAGAATAAGAGTAAAGTGATGAAGTGTACGAGGTTGGTAGATGATAGGAGGATGAATATAGTTTTGAATGGTGAGTTGCTTGAGGAGGTTGAGTGTTTTAAGTATTTAGGGTCACACGTTGCTGTGGATGGAAGAATAGATGCAGAAGTGAAGTTTAGAATGAATGAAGTTGGAAAGGTGCTGGGAGGAATGAAAAAAGTGTTTGGATGTCGTTCACTCAGAATGGATGCAAAGAGAAGGATGTATGAGGGTGTTGTGGTACCGGCTGCATTATATGGGGCTGAAACTTGGAATATGGGTGTAGTGGAGAGGAAAAGTTTGAATGTAATGGAGATGAGGTGTCTGAGGAGTATGTGTGGAGTGACGCGTATGGATCGAGTGAGAAATGAAGAAGTGCGAAGGAGAACTGGAATTGTTCGGGAGATGGCTGATCGAGTTGAACAGAGGGTGTTGCGATGGTTTGGGCATATGGAGAGAATGGATGATGAGCGATTGGTGAAAAAGATAACTAGATCTGATGTGAGAGGTGTAAGGCTGAGAGGAAGACCACGAAGAGGATGGATGGACAGTGTGAAGAGAGCATTGGATGCGAGAGGGTTGTCTGTTGAGCAAGGAAGAGTGGCTGTGCGTGATAGAAATGAATGGAGAGAAATTGTGAATGAATAAATGATGATGCAGCCCTGAGGGGATATTCTCCTGCATTTTGTCTGATCAGCTGATCAGGTCAGGTGCAGGTAAGGAGCTGGATCCATTATGATGTGGCAGGGGTAAACCAGCTTTGCTGTCGGGCCCTGCTGCGGATGTCACTGACTGCACTGCGTAGTTGACCCTCGTGCGGTGTGGTGTGGTGAGGATCTGTCCCTTCTCCCCTTTAGGGCTAAGATGCGAATGAATGTGTATGAGTGGATGAGTTACTTGGTAGTGGGTTGACCTGTCTCGGCTACCTCCCTTTTCTTGGAGGAAGCAGCCTAGGTATATAAATAGATAGATAGACATTTCTGTACTTTTCCTCATCAGTTTTGTGTGTTTTTATCTGCTTATCTGATACTGTAGTATAAACACAAGTGAAGATGATGGTATACAATTTATGCCAATACAGTCAAGTCACCTATGGTGCGTGCTTCTATGACACAACAAGGTGCCAGACCCAAACAAACGAACCACACACATAAACTATACATAGGGCACGGGTGCAGCAAGGTATGAAACACGCAGGCAAATTCCCCTGGTGGTTGGCGCACTCCCCTGTTTGTAAACAAAGAAGATGGCGATCACTTCAGCTCCAACTGTGGCCTTTTTTCTCTCTTATGAGGAGATTAAACTTCACTAAATTCATTGTGTTAAGTAATGAAATGTTAAAGATTCTCTGGGTATTGTGACTAGTATATAGGTTTGTTCCTAAAACCCCTATGAACGGGTTAGTGACGAAGCACCTATCTCTGAGCTAAGACGAAGTATAATGCCTCCCATCATCATCATCATGTATATAAGAATGATTATTAATGTGTTAAATGTGAGTTTTGTTGACACCTGAGCATACAAACTTTTATCAAATAAACTTCATCAATCAGTGCTTGACCAGGCAGCCTTCGCCATCTTTAATGTTTTGGTCGGTCAGGTGATCTGTGTCTACTTGGCCAAGCTTATTATTGCTTGATCTGCAGTGCGTGGTATTGACCATGCAGACATAAGGCTGATCACCCTCCTGTTTTTTGTGCCTATTGTTACTTGTAATACATGCATTGACTGACTGCTTGTGTGTGTGTAAAGAGGGGAAAAATGGGGAAAAGTGGGGTGAAAAGGGGGACTCTGGGCTAACATCTAGAACCAAATACTGTACCAGCTTTCCCATAGGTTTAGTTATTTCTATGGCACGGGCGCTGTCCAGAACCAATTAGCCACACCTTAGGCGACTTGACTGTATAACCAGTTTCTGGGAACAAATTTGGCCGTGGAAATGTTTTTCCTTGTGCAATCGGATCCAGCCATAGTTTGGTTCTCAGCTTTGTGTGTGTTTCCCCAAAGCAAATTGAAAACTTACAGTTCTCAAGATGGTTTAAATTGTTTTCAAAACTGTTGTCTTCACTTACTTTTTTGTTGATTTTTGTGCTTTATTCATTGTTTTCTTAGTGTCTAGCATCATACTCAATATTCCCATATGTGTTTTCATGTCTACATGGCTGAAAGACCAAAGAAGACAGCCACAATCAGGAGGGGTACTGTACATATAGGTAGGGTATCAGTGAATTTTTTTTGTTTATCCACTGTTTTCTTAGTGTCCAGCATTTTACTGGATATTTCCATGTGTGTTTTGATGTCTAAATACAGTACTGTACAATAGCTGAAAGGCCTAAGAACACTCTCATACATAGGTGGGGGACTGTACATATAGGTTTGGTATGGGTGAGGTATTGGTAGATACAATACTGCTCCGTATACAGATATACCAATGGCTCTATTACGTCAGATAATCAAGTGATTATTGTATATAAAGTATTTAGACATATCTGGCCATAACCAGATGCATCCAAAAGATTTTAATCTTGGTGCAGCACACTCCAATGGTGCTGGCAATAGTGTCAGGGTCCAGGGATGCCTTCACTTGCCCTCGGTCAGCACACTGTTCCTACGGTGTAAACAGTACCCAGACATCGTACAGCTTTCATGATGGTTGTTGTGGTTTTTGTGGTGATTCCATGGCTTTCACAAGGGCTCCTCCTTTTGTGTTTGGTGTTTACTTTTGTGTGTATGGCACCATCATGGGGAACTTTTGGAGGAGATGTAACCTCCTCATACAATTCCACTATAACCACATGGAACACTATAAGGCATTCAAAGGATGTTAGTGTGTGTTTAAACTCTATTTCTCTCTGTTTATTTATTTACTTATTATTGCTCTTATATTATATTATTATATACAGTTTCAACACCAATTTCCCAGCACTGGATGGTCTGGCACCTCATTTAATCTGGACAAAATTATGAAAGGGCACTTGAAATTTCTGCACCAGCCAGTCTAGTTTTCCAGGGGGCCACAGATAGTGCTGAATGTTGTGCATAATCACTTTGATTTCTTACAATCCATGTCTTGGTGGTGATCCCTGTATTCTGTCTGATTCTTATCTCATTTTACTTACATTTAACCATAGTTGTGGCTTCTAAACAAGATGCAAATCTCAGTGGTGGTGTTAAGTGTAAACACTGTCTGTTTCAATGCAGTCAGACCTCCTTGATAAATGGTTAACAGATCCTCCAAGCTACTGTGATAACAAAACCCCTTGGTAACCAAATGAAGCAAAAAATGAGAATAAATGTTAATCTCCAAAGACTGCAAATCTCCCAGCACCTCTATCCACAAAACCGAAAAATGGGTCCGATTTTTAACTTTCACCAAGGTAAATTCTTTTCTTACTGGTTTCAAGAACTTGAATTTACATACATGAAAATGTATATTTCACTCTCATATGACTAATGGTTACCGCAATACTGACCGTCAAAGAACATCAAAAATAAAAAAGTTACCCCTCATGTATAAAGAGAGAAAAAAAATTGCACCAAAGTAAATTTTGGTCTTATAGATATGAAGAGCTTGATTTTGCACACCAGAAAGTGTATATTTCACTCTCATATGTGTAATAGTTACTGCACAATCAACTGTCAAAAAAAAAAAAAAAAAAAAAAGTCACTCCTTGCTACCAGCAAGAATGGGATGTCTGATAAGTATGGGGAAATAAGGAAGTGGAGGGAGTGTGGGGGGCATCAGGAGGGGGGGAAGAGGGAGGGAATATGTCTGTCACACACACACAATACAGTCTAGAGGGGGTATGACGGGTAGATTGGTGGGAGGGGACACAGAGGGCAGGATCCATTTGAACAAAGGGAGTTGGAGAGCTGGCTTCGGGAGAGGAGGTCCCCACACCTGAGGAGAGGGCCGGATTGGTGGGAGGGGACACAGAGGGCAGGATCCATTTGAACAAAGGGAGTTGGAGAGCTGGCTTCGGGAGAGGAGGTCCCCACACCTGAGGAGAGGGCCGGATCATGCCTCCCACCACCTGATCTCATAGTTTCCACTGGCTAGGTACCATTTCTGTCATAAAAGAGTCAGGGTTACAGCTCCCCATTTTTTATAACTGTACGATCGTCAGCCATGGTACTTTATCGCACATTTTCCGAGGCCCAAGATCATCAGCCTTAGGACTTTATGGGTTAAATGGTTCAGGGCCCACAAGTTTACACTCATTTTTTTGCCTAATACCCGAATAAAAACCTGTAAAAAGACTGGATCAGAACTGTTTATACCGATTCTGCTACTCTTGATCATGAACAAGATGGCCCTATTCTCTCATATTTCTCCTAACTAACTCTGTGAGCCAGCATTATCAATGTATTTTGTCTGTGAATATGTAACTCTCACAATTAAGTGTTCCTATCCATTAATTACTTTTCTTGTGAATAGGACACTTCTCATAAAATTTCTCATTCTTTTCGTTAAGTTTACTCTTACATACTATATCACTCTTTTAATTTATTCTTAATTACTACCACAGTCAAATCAAAAGATTATTTATATCACTGGTATCTACCGAGATACTATCAGTGAGTGTGGAGTGTATACAATGTCAATATGTCTCTGTGATGTTTACATGTCGAAGCCAGGCACCACGAGGCATGCCACTACCATAGTAAAAGCAGCTACGCAGTGACCTACCTTGCTGGCTACATGTATCTTCACATATACTTTCACTCACCTGTCTGGTAACAATGGTATACTAGAAGGCACTAAGAGAACGCATACCTCAGCCAATGCCATTGCCATTAAAAAGGATCCAAATCTGTGGAGATATTGTGTGGAATACACAGGATCCAGATCTGCCCCAAAATATTTAATCATCCGTTCCTTGACCCACAGCCCACTCTTTCACAAAATTTTATTGAAATTTATTGAGAACATTTGGAGATACAGTAGTCCCTTATTTATCCAGACGCTCTGTATCCAGATGTGATCATTATCCGGATGCTGGACCATGGCTCTATTAAACCATAACCAAATTTACTTGCTATTATCCAGATGTAAAAGTCCCCAAGAACTTCGGCCAGCCAGCCAACATGTTCAAACATTCGGTATCGTGGCCGCTGGGCTCAAGCTGTGAGCAGGATGTAGTCCGTAACCCGCAACCAGAGCTAAAATGTCCATCTGCATCTGTACTGAATGGTCAAAGTTGCGCGCTCGTCCGGTCACTTCCAACGAACCTCCAGCACCCAAGTAATATGACTGTAACCACAAGCCGTGTCATAATGTCTGTATGCATCCCCACCGAATGTTCTATGCTGCGAGGCCACCAGGCTAAGTCTTTCCCAACCATCACCACCATCAAACACAGACCACAAGCCACGAGTATGTGTTTGGTGACAGCGGACGTCCACCTCTCTACCGAACGTCATAAGTCCCCCGGTCGCTGTGAGTTGTGTTTCTGCATGCTCACTCGGCGTCTAACAGACCGCAAGCCATGAGTAAATGTAAGGTAAAAGCACCCGTCCGCCTGCTGACAGGAGGAGGAGAATCCTTCCCACAGCCTCGCTTCTCTGCTCCATCCCATCCTTCCTCCATACCCTCTTGGCTCCCCTCTCACTCCCTCAGTTCCTACCCTCCACCGTGGTGATAACAATGACTCCTGAGTTTTCAAAGTTTTGTACGATTTATTCAGCTACTATTGGTCGTATCAAAATTCCTAAGTTACCATGAGAAAGCTCATAAAATTCTGCATCTAAACATATGCTTAACTCTTGGAAGGTGCTGGCAAAATTTTGCACTAATATGGTGGGTTGTTATATGAAGATAAATTTTACTCCTGAACACTTCATTTTCACTGCACTTCTGTACTTTTACTAATCAGTTTTATGTGTTTTTATTAGCTTACCTTATAAACACCAGCGAAGATGGTGGTATACAATTCATACCAATACCGTATAACCAATTTCCAGTGGCATATTTGGCCGTGGATTTTTTTTTTGAGCCATGGGAGCAATCACTCGTCACAGATAACTGATTTTCAAACCGTCTTCAGGTTTTTGTCAATTTTTGTTGGTTGTGCATTGTTCTCATGATGTTTTGCATTAAAATGGATAATGCTATGTGTTTTCATGTCTCAATACGGCAGAATGACCGGAAAACTGCCAAAATTAGGAGGGGTACTGTACATACAGTAGTGTACAGGCTGGGTGTTTTTTGGTTTTCAACACTTTTTTTCATGGTTTTCTTGGTGTTCAGCATTACTTTGGACATTCCTATGTGAGTTTTGATGTCTAAATATGGTAGACTGACCTGAAAACAGTGCCAAACTTAGGAGGGGTACTGTACATACAGTAGTTAATAGGTAGGGAGTTTTTTGGTTTTCATGTTTTTTTTTTTCATGGTTTTCTTGGAGTTTTGCATTAGTCTGGATATTCCTATGTGTGTTTTGATGTCTAAATATGGCAGACTGACCTGAAAACAGTGCCAAGATTAGAGGGGTACTGTACATTCAGTACTGTATAGTCTATCTGTAGGAAACTAGGCAAACCACACTCACCGGCCTCACAACGTGAACTGCCAAGGTTCCCGGTTGCATACCACAGGAACCTTCCGATGACGTCATCACTCGTGACCCAGCAGGTGTGTGCGTGTGCACAAACACTAATAACAATATGCACTAACACTCTTGTCCTCTCTTCTTAATTTGACAGAAGATTCCAAGGATGAAGCTGGATGGTCTATTTGCGTCTGATACACACTATGTATCCAATACATAGACTTTTGTGTGAGTACCATCAAACACCCGATACGCACTATATATCCAATACATACACTTTTGTTTAATTACTATCAAGACCTAGTCTGTGGCCACATACAGATATGTGATGTCTCTTGAAGTATAATAAACTTTCTAGTCTCGGCTGACTGCTGCACGCAGCCGCTCGGTCGAGGCACCTTTCTTGGTGAGACATTCAGCCAGTTGTTGTGATGTATCCACCCAGGATACCTCATCAATCTCCCCCCGCTCCAACATGTCCCGCAACACAGCAATATCAATGCGCAATCTCCTGTCTTCTACGCTCCTACAGGAGTAAAGGGCGTCCACCAGACTCTTGTTGTCGACGAAACACTTTATTTTGATCTTTCCACATCCAGAAACCTCACGCAATATGTTGGAGAGATATACAGCAGTTTCAGCACATTCAAGCAGCGCCAATGCCTCAGCAGATAAGGTAGATTTGATGACCCTCCTGATCTTTCTTGTCTGCCAGAATATAGGACATCTTGCCTCACTAGCATCTCGTAGGAAGATCACAAAACTTCCCTGAGATCCATTGCCTACAAGGTTGGCAAATGAGGCATCCGAAAAGCACTCTATATGACAGTCCTCGATTGGCCCCATTCTTGGAATGTATAGCTTCATGTTGTCAGTCTTCACCCTTGAGATCACCTTATTGAGTCTAAGCAAATCCGCTACGGTAGCTCGGTTGCTATTCACACTCAACTCACACACATCAAAGGCAATATCTGGCCGAGTGTAAGTGGCAATCCAATGAGTTGCCCAATTAATGCTCGGTACTCCATTTTCTCAGACTCGGACAGCTCCCCTGATTTTACTGCTGCACGATGTTTACTCAGCGTGACTGGTTTCAAAGATGAAGGATACCGGAATTGGTCGAGCGTTATGCTGCCATCGATGTTGGAGATGACATTGAGACCAACGTATTTGAAGGCTTTTTATTCTGAACTGCCGATGAGGAATATTTGACTCAAACAATTTATCACTTGCTGTTCGATCTCATGTGTACCAGCCCAAAGGAAGTCGTCGATGTAGATGAATACAATGCCTTCGACTTTGCCACCATTGCTCCAAGAGAACAGCGCTGAATCCAGTGATGACACTTTAGCTCCGAGACTCAACAACTGATCTTTTACGCACAGATACCAATGCCTAGCAACATCACAAAGGCCATAAACAGTTTTCTTTAGTCTCCATAACTTACCATTTGCATATTCAGGCGGAGGATGTAAATGAACAACTCTCTCAATGTCGTTACCTTGCAAGTAGGCAGCTTTCACGTCCATAGTGTGGCAATCCCACTGGTTGGTGGAGGCCAAAGAAAGTGCCAAACGCACTGCTTCCTTTGAACAAGCAGGCGAGTCTTTTCGGAGATCCACTGTGTCTTCCTCAAATCCTCTGGCAACTAAGTGGGCCTTAACAAGAGGCTTTCCATTTTTCAGTTTTTCTGTCACAACCCATCGAACCGTAATGGCACCTTGCCCAACATCATCTACTTCCTCATCTATCTATTGCCAGACGTCTCAATCCCGCACGGAGTGGCCACAAACAAACTGCCTCCATGTTGCCCTGTTCCCCACCATTTCACTGTCTTGCTCCCAGCTCACACCCCCCTCTCTCATACACCTCTCCACTCCATCCCTCCATCTCATCCTTGGCCTCCCCCTCCCCCTCCAACTCGCTTGCACACACTCTCCTCACCAGTCTCTCACTCTCCATCCTCTCCACATGTCCAAAACACCTCAGTGTGTTTCTCCTAACATTTCCTCATCACCTCCACATCCACACCACAATGCTCCTTCACTTCCTCATTTGTCAGTCTGTCTTTCCATGTGACTCCACATGCTCCTCTCAAATAACTCATTTCCACTGCTCTCACTCTTGACTTCTGTCCCTCCAAAAAGGTCCAAGCTTCACTTCCATATGTTAGAGTTGGTAAGCTTCACTTCCATATGTTAGAGTTGGTATCACAATACTGTCATGTGGTAGCTTTTTCACTTCCATGCTCACTTCCCTGTTTCTTATCACTGCTTTCAAGGAACCAGCAACCTTTCTTCCCTGCTGCACCCTTTGAAGCACTTCACCCTCTAAACTTTCATCCTTACTCATCACACAACCCAAGTACTTAAATACACTCACATTCTCCATTTCCTCCTCATCCAGCCTCACTGTACATTCACTGACTTTAATTCTCTCGAAGAAAGTAGTGTATAGGTAGGGTGTTTTTTGGCTTTCAATGTTTTTTTTGCATGGTTTTCTTGGTGTTGAAAATTATTTTGGATAATCCTATCTGTGTGTTGATGTCAAAATATGGCAGAATGACTGGAAATCACTGCCAAAATAAGGAGAGGTACTGTACATACAGTAGTGTATAGGTAGGGTGTATTTTGTCTTTCAGTGGTTTTTCTGCATGGCTTCTTGGTGTTTAGCATTACTTTGGATATTCCTTTGTGTGTTTTGATGTCTGAATATGCCTGAATGACCAGAAAACACTGCCAAATTAAGCAAGGGTACAGTACAAATAAGTTAGGTATAGGCTGGAGGTTGGGTTTAGGTAGGGTCTGGGTATGGTAGGGGAATAGTGTTCCTTTGGCTCTATTATGTCCGGATAAATGAGGGACTACTGTATTGAGCAGGATACACAGGATCCGCATCTGGATCTGGATCCACCCCAAACTTGAATCAATTATTTCTTGACCCAAGGCCCACCCTTCTACAATATTTCATTGAAATTCACTGAGAACTTTTAGAGATACTGTGAAGGATACTCTGGATCTGGAACTGGATCTACCCCCCAAATTAATCCATTCTTTCTTGACCCAAAGCCCACCCTTCCACAAAATTTCATTGAAATTCACTGAGAACTTTTGGTGATACTGTGTGGACAAACAAACAAACAGACAAGCACAGATGAATACATAACCTCCTCCAACTTCGCCGGCAGAGATAATTAACAGTTATTTGGGGTTATTTCATGCAGTATGACACTTTCATTATGATAAAAACAAAAACAATAAAGGAGGATAAGGTAGAACTGTTGAAAAAACTGGACTGTGGTGTTCCCGTGCAGAAGCTGTATGACACATTCAGAATTAGTTCGTCAACTACTTATGATATTGAGAAGCAAAGAGAAAAAACAATGGAAATCTATGCAAACAGTGATTCGAAGATCCAAATGAACATTAGGAAAACATGAAAGATGATAAGAGTACTGAGCATGATCAAGTCATGGATGAATGGTTTCGACAGTAAGAGTGATGAGTGGATTTGTCAGGTAGCTTGATAATGAGCCAGGCTCAGTTGATCCATAAAGAACTTAGATTAGAATGTAAGTGTGATTACACTGATGGATAGCGGGTCAAAAGTATACTGTTGAATTATTACACACCACATCATTTGGTCTCAGTTGATATGTAACTTATGTGGCCTTGGTTAGTCTGGCAAAATAGTTTATCCGGCAAGGCTCTGGAAACAAGGGTGCCGGAAAATTGGTGCTGTACCTGTATTACATTTCATTTTGTTTTTAAAGGCTCCAATATGCTTGCATGCGTCAACCTTGGTCACCTAATGGCGGCCATGCTGCTTGGTCTCTGGCAGCTTCCCTAATCAGTCTCTTATCCCTGAGGTCACACTCAATGACCTCGTCCCAGGTCTTTTTCGGTCTGCCTCTTGCAACCCGGCCCCTAACATTAATGCTTAACACTTTCTGCACCTAATTATCATCCCCTATCCTCTCTACAAGCCCAAACCATTTCAATCTACCTCTCCTCATCACAACATCAATACACTCCAGGCCCGTCCTACCTCTCAACTTTCCATCATAAACCTAGCCTCCCCCACACCTCGCACTCAAGGATGCACTGCACTGCTGTATATGAATTCATACATGTTATCCAAAATACTATAATTGTGTGTGTGTGTGTGTGTCTGTGTGTATTTACCTACTTGTGATTTACGGGAAAGAAGCTATGCTCGTACTGTCCCATCTCCAAACTACTAATGTACAGCTTGGTTTTGAAACGAAAATCCTTGGAATTTATCACCTCTTTATCCAGGTTATTCCATGCTTCAGTAGTTCTGTAAGGGAAGCTGTATTTCTTGATGTCTCTCTTGCATGTGGTCCTTTTCAACTTTTTTCTGTGACTCCTTGTTTCTCTTTCGTCCCACAAAAATAGGTCCTCCCCATTATATTCCCTTACATACTCTGTACACATTAATCACACCTTACCATATTCTTCTTTTATCTAAGGTTGGGAGATTTAGCCGCAACAGTCTATCCTCATACAGTAATGCTCTCAAGCCAGGTACCATCTTCGTTGCTGCTCTTTGTATTCTTTCAATCCTTCTTTTAATGTGGTGACCATACCACTGCTGCATATTCCGACCCTGGACAAATCACTGAAACAATCAACTTTTTCATCTCTTCATCCAGATAAGTAAACGAAACTCTTATGTTTCTCGAAAGGTTATATGTACCTCTGGTGATCTTGATTATGTGATTTTCCAGCGAAATGTTGTCTGAAAACAGCACCCCTGAATCTCTCTCTTCTTTGGTTTTACTAATCCATTTATTCCCCATTCTGTATGCAGCCTTCAAGGATCTGGAGAAAGCATATGACAGGGTGGATAGACAAGGTTTGTGGAAGGTATTAAGAATATATGGAGTGGATGGGAAGTTGTTGAAGGCAGTGAAGAGTATGTATGAGGGTGCTAAGGCTGCAGTGCGTGTGGATGGCAAACTGAGTGAATCTTTCCATTTGAAGGTTGGATTGAAACAAGGATGTGTCATGTCTCCATGGCTGTTCAATCTGTATATGGATGGGGTTATAAAAGAGATACAAGGTCGGGCAGTGGATGTTGGAGCGGCCCTAGTGAGAGAGGGAAGAGTGTGGAAACTCCCTGTACTGTTGTTTGCAGATGATACTGTGTTGTTGAGTGAAGATGAAGGGGAGCTGCAAGGCTTGGTAGATGAGTTTGGGAGAGTGTGTAAGAAACGGAATCTAAAGGTGAATGTTGGGAAGAGTAAAGTGATGGTCGTCGAGAGAAGTGAAGCCAGTGAGTGTACAGTGAGATTGGATGGGAAAGAAATGGAGAATGTGAGTGAATTTAAGTACTTGGGCAGTGTGATGAGTAAGGATGGTAGTCTGGAGGGTGAAGTGCTCGAAAGGGTACAGCAGGGAAGGAAGGTTGCTGGTTCGTTGAAAGCAGTGATAAGAAACAGGGAGGTGAGCATGGAAGTGAAAAAGTTGTTACTTGGCAGTACTGTGATACCAACTCTGACATATGGAAGTGAAGCTTGGACCCTGTTGGAAGGACAGAAGTCAAGAGTGAGAGCAGTGGAAATGAGTTATTTGAGAGGAGCATGTGGAGTCACATGGAGAGACAGACTAACAAATGAGGAAGTGAAGGAGTGTTGTGGTGTGGTTGAGTGGTTGAGGACGTGATGGGAAGCGTTAGGAGAAACACGTTAAGGTGGTTTGGGCATGTGGAGAGGATGGAGAGTGAAAGACTGACGAGGAGAGTGTATGTGAGTGGGGTGGAGGGGGCAAGAGGGAGGGGGCGAGAGGGAGGGGGAGGCCGAGGATGAGATGGAGGGATGGAGTGGAGAGGTATATGAGAGAGGGGGGTGTGAGTTGGGAGCATGGTAGTGAAATGGCAGGGGACAGAGTGACATGGAGGTGATTTGTTTGTGACCACCCCATTCGGGATTGAGGCGTCTGGCAATAGATAGATAGAGACTGTATTTTCCTGTTTGCCTGCTTGTATTCTTTCCAAATGTCATTACTTTACATTTCTTTGCATTAAACTGAATTTCCCACCTTTGACTCCAGTCAGATATCTTACCAATGTCCATTTGCAGCTGTTTACAATCTTCCTCTTTTTTCTAACTATCTATCTATCCATCTATTGCAACATGCCATAATTACTTTCCTTAATAACTTAGCATTATCTGCAAATGACTGCTCATGACTGGAATGTCACACAGCCATATTGCAGAACTTCCGCCTATCATAATTCTTTTATTCCCCAAACTGCATCTCTCTGGAACGTGTTTCCCCAGAGCTGTTTCCCTCCAAACTTCAACCTACAGCTGTTCAAGTCCAACTGTTACAGATATTTCATGAATAGAGGACACCAGTAATCTGGTGCATGGATTTTTTTTTTTTATTCATTAGTTTTTCCTTCCTCTGTTCTGTTATTTAAAAAAATAATTAAAAAATAAATAAATAAATTCATATAACTGTCTATTCCTTCCGCCATATCATTCACATAAACCAGGAGCATGACTGGTGCCAAAACTGGCCCTTGAGGTACATCACTAATTACTTTACGCCACTCCGACTGCTGGTCCATTACGACTGTTCCCATATCCTCCAAAAAATCTTTCAACCACTTAAGCCCCTTTAAAACCTCCTATGTGTTCAAGTTTCCACAACAATATCCGGTGTGGTACCCTGTCAAATGCTTTCTTTAGGTAAAAAAAAAAAACACAGTCATTCCATCCATCCCTCTCTTGCGTACCATCTATCACTTGTTTAAAAGCTTAGTAGGTTTGTAATACATGACCTTCCTTTTCTAAGGACAAATTGTCAATCTGTTTTTGTATTAGTTCCTTCCAGGTATTTGATCCACTGGTCTTTCACTATGATCTCAAAAATTTCTGCAAAAACACTGTTTAGTGATACTGGCCTATAATTCAGTGGCTCTTCCTTGTTTCCTCCCTTGTATTTGGGGACCACATCTGCTCGTTTTCAATCCCCAGATACTTCACCCATTGCTGGTGAGCTCATAATGTCATGTATCCTTCCTGCAAGCTCCTTTCTACACTCTTCTATTATCCAGTTACACACTCCATCTGGACCCTGTGATTTCCTAACATCTTGTTTTTCTATTAATTTAATTATTTCTTGTAACATCTACTTGTAATTCATCCAGTAATTATTTCTTGTAACATCTACTTGTAATTCGTCCAGCACTAAGTCCTTAGGTCTATCGTTATTTTCTCTAAACTCACTCTGTAAAAACGGTCTGAAAAAATTTGTTCATCACTTCAGCCTGTGTGCCTTTATCCTTGTAAATGACTCCATTTACAGTAAACCCTTCATAAGCCGAACTTTTAGAAGCCGGAATCTTCAGTTAGCCGAACTCAGGCCGAGACCACGTATGAAAGTAGGCCGAAATGCGAAAGTAGGAAGAGAAATGGCGCCAAGCAGACTCGTGGCGCCAGTCTGCTGCTTGCTTTTGGAGACGGTAGTTGCGCCATTCTTACTGTCATTTAGTGCTGAACAGTGCTCTCCTTTTGCCTTCTGCCTTGCCATGGAAGGTTCATAGCTTAAAAGAAGTGATGCTGGCACCTCTAGTCTTAAAGGAATGAAGCTAAAAAAAAAAATGTGTGAGTGTGACAGTGTAGTGATCATGATTAAAGTTCAGTACTATTATTACTGAAAGTGTTACATTGCAGTCTACTACAGTGATACATTTAAGTTTAGTTCATAATATAGAGTGAAATAAATATTGGGTATTGTTTAGAATTTACGTTAAAGTATGAACTGACCCACCTCCACGAACTCCGTCTCCAAAACAAAACAAACTGCCGACGATCTTCTGCCTCTGATGAAAGGCAAATTATGTGCACTGAATTCTTTCTTTTTTGTCTTTCTTTATTAATTTATACACTGTATATGCTCCTTTACTTTAGTGTTAAGAAGACAAGTAATAATTATTGTTACTGCAATTTGGGGGGGGGTGAAAATCCATCTCCAACACACGTTACCGACAGTCGGTACTGCCTCTGTAAATGATTTTCTACCAATTAACCACTTCAGTACTGTGACGTCTACTTCTACTTTATTTACGCTTCCTCCAGCCGATTTTATGGCACTCAGGCCTGGACTCACATACTGAAGGGGCTAACGAAGGCTGTACCAACCCCGTGCACTTCCACAGATCCAACCTACACTGACTAAAATTGTCTGGTGGCAGCAAGAACAAAATGAAAATACACCCAGCACTGAAGGGGTTAAATGTATATTAAATGCACTATATTGTTTTTTGTCATAACTAATTTATTTATATATGCTTCTTTAATTTAGTGTTGAAAGGACAAGTAATAGGTATTGTCTTAGCAATTTTTTGGGGGTGATAATTCGGTAATTTAGCAATTTGGGGGGTTGAAAATTCGGTAAGCCGGAAAATTCGGTAATTCGAACCAGGGTAGAGCCCCATATAGTTCGGCTTATCAAGGGTTTACTGTACTTTCAATCCGTACATCCCTTCCTTGTTATTCCATTTTCCATTTACATATCAGCAGCCGTGGCTCAGTGGGTTAGAGCGCTCCGCTCTGGCCGTAGGGTCGGAGGATCGAATCCACCCAAGGGTCATTGGTAGACATCAGGAAGGGCATCCGGTCATAAAATCCAATCCAAAAAGGCCGACGCATGCAAGCATGTTGCAGCCTTCAAAAACTAAACGAAACGAAACGATATCAGTAGAAGAGCTTTGGTTCATCCTTGCATTTGTCTACTACACTTCTCTCACAGCTATTTTCTTTTTTCTTCTCTTTGAATCCTTACATATACATTCCTTTCCAGTTTATATTTCTCTCATAGATTGTTTCCTCCCTTTCTTCTCCATACCCTCCAAGCCTTTTCCCACTTCATTCTTGCTTTTCCACATCTCTTTTTAAACCACTCCTTGTTTCTCTCCTTGGTCTTCATCTTCGGTACATATCTCTCAACTCCAACCTTGTATATCCATAAAAAGTCATCCCACTTTTCTTGAGTACCTCTTGCCTTGTTGAAGTTTCTCCAGTCAGTTTCTGTGAAGTATTTTCTTGGCTTGTCAAAATCAGCTATACCATAATTGTATCATCCAGTTCTATATGATTCTGATCTTACAAACGTCTCTTTCATCATTTATTATATACTCGTTGAGAATGTGGTCACTTTTTCCTAATGGCCAATTGTATATCAGCTCGTCAATAATATCCGTTTTTGGGGTTAGTAGTAGATGCAGTCAAGAGGGTTCTTCATTTCCTCTGAATCTAGTACTCTCTCTAATCCACTGGGTCAAAACATTACTTCATCATCATCATCAACATCCGGACGTCCTTTCCCACCCTAGGGAAGGGTGAGGAGTAGCAATGTCCAGACAGCCCAAATTTGTCCAATCCAATGGGCCATGCTTCCATTCACTCACCATTCAAGCCCCCGGAATCTTGGCTCTATCTGATATGCCAGAAACATTCACCACATTTTGCAGCTTCATATAAACATGTCCAACAGAGTCAATCCGGATGCTGTCATGTTCAAAAGGGGTGCCAAATCCCTGATCATGCGCTTCTGCTCACAATATCCAACCAGCCAGCTCAATCTCTTGTCAGTCCCATAGTCTCACCGACTTCCAAACCTCTCTTCCTCACACACTCATCCACCATATCCCTCCACCTTCTCCTTGGCCGACCCCACCTCCTCCCTCCTTCAAATTTGCTCAGATATACCTTTTTCACCACTCTTGTTATCCATTCTCTCCACATGACCACACCATCTCAGTATACTCTCTTCGATTCTGGTGTCCACAGACTTCCTCACTCCATATCTTTCATGAATCACATTATTTCGTACCCTATCCACTCTCTGTACTCCGCTTACAGTCCTCTGCAGTCCCATCTCCATTGCTCTCACTTCTTGACTTTTCATTTTCATGCCACACCATAATCTCACATCCATAAAGTTGGTACTCACACTTTTTTCATGTATGCCTGATGCAGGTGCAACACTTAAGCCTCATTCATTACCATATTTAACATTTTGCTTCCCCACAACTCTTCTCCATCTTCTGTGTACCAATCCTCCCAGCAAACCTCCTTTACAGTTAAAATCTCCCATCACTACTGCCACTACTTCTGCTTATGCATCTTTCCAAGCATTCATTGGTGTCACTAAGCATTTCTTCATAGTCCCCCTTAGTCCATGCTTTGGTCTTGGGTGGAACATAAGCCACGGCAAGGTCCCTTTTTCCACCATTACGAGATTGAGGCGTCTGGCAATAGATAGATAGATAGACTTTCTTGATCACTATTTTCAGGACCTCTGCCATACCCTTACCCTTTTCAACCCTTCCCACAACCACGTCTTTCCTCACCAGTATCATTACTCCACTTCCCATTTTTCCAAGTCTGTTTCTGTTCCACACATTGTAGTGTCCTTCACCAATTCCTATGATATCTTCTGTGTCATTCAATTTAGTCCCCACCAGTCTCATAATGTCTGGTTTATTTACCCTTAGGTGGTCATTAATCTCTTCAGGTGAAGATATCAACCAAATACATTTTGTGTACGAAACTTTCCACCCTTCATTTACTTCTTTTAGGCTGATTCTTCCTCCCCAGCTGCATTCCTGTACCACTTCCTCAGCTTTAGATCCAAAACTCTCCAGTAGAATTTCGACTCCTGCTCTGTTCTCACTGCATTTTTTCCTTTGACTTCTTTGTTTAATTCACTTGTTTTAGCTTTTTCTTCCTCATTCATATCTTTCCTGATCCAAATTTTCTTAAACTCCTCTTTCTTAGCCTGTTTCCATGACCTTGCAATAACTTCTTCGGCAGAAGTCTGCGACTCGAATCTGATTTTCATGGGCCTCTCACCTTCATATTTTCCAAACCCGTGAACCTCTTCAATTTCTTCATCCAGTGCAACGTCTGTCTCTTGAACTTCCATTACTATCTTTTTGGCCAATATCTTTTCCTGCTTCTCTCTGATGTGATGGACTGGCATTAAATCCTCGTTAACCCCCAAAACAACCACACATTTTTTTTCTCGTCAGCTATCTTCCCTACCAGATTTCCCTTTTCTTTTATAACACTTACTACCTTTTTCTTCAGTTGGTTTTTCATTATGTCACTAAAGTTCACTTTCACCTCCTCCTTTTCTTTTTCACATTCCTTATGCAATCCTTTGACATCTTCAACAATTTCCTTGACACCTTCATTTTCTTCTCACTCAAACTTCCACATTTTTCTTTCAAAATCTGGTTCTCTGTCTTGAGATCGGAAATAACCTCATTAACTTTCTTCTCATTTGATTCCAACATTAGCCGTAATGAAAAATTTTCAGCTCTTAGCTCACTTCCCACATTTTCCACTTTTTCCAGTCTCTTCAGCAACCCCTCCACAATAACTGAAACTCCCAGAATTCTCCTCTATCCTCATTTATCAATAAATTCTCTTTCTTCCATATCGAACCCAATAAAATCAAATTTTTTGTTACTGGGAGGAGTGTGATTGCCTCCACTCATCATGTTGTTTGTTTACAGACCGGAGATCAATGCCGACACATCCGGCCCTTCCTGTGTCTCTCTCGTGTGTATTCACCTAGTTGTGATATACAGGAAATGAGCTACGCTCGTAGGGTCCCGTCTCTTTTTCTCAATAAGTCAAGTTTTGCTTTGAACTCATTTAAGGTTTTAGACTGGACAATCTCTTTGTCCAGGCTTTTCCACAAGTCTGTGTATTCATATGGAAAACTATATTTCTTGACATTCTTCGAGCAGTGTGGCTTTTTCAGTTTCATTCCATGTCCTCTTGTTACTCCCCCATCACATACAAACTGATCTTTTCTATCAATTTTATCTACTCCCATCATGGCCCTAAACACTGCAATCATGTTGCCTCTCTCTCTCCTTTCTTCTAGGGCAGGCAGATCCAGCTTTTCCAGCCTCTCTCTGTATGACAGATCTGCCTGGCTGAGGACCATCTTGGTTGCTGTTCTTGCATTCTCTCGATCTTGTTTATATATTTCTTTTTGTGTGGGGACCACACTACCACTGCATATTCCACCCTGGGGCGGATCATGGCCAGTATCAATATTTTCACCATCTCCTCATCCATGTAATGAAATGCCACTCTTATGTTAGTCAAGAGACTGTACATCTCTCTAATATCTTGTTAATGTGTTTTTCAGGTGACAAAATATCCAGGACCAGCACTCCCATATCTTTCACTTCTCTCACTTTTGTGACTGGTTCATTACCCATCATATAATTCAGTGATGGCCTCTTGGTACTTTTACCAATTTCCAATATTTTACATTTTTTTGCATTGAATTTCATTTCCCACATCCGGCTCCAATCATGAGTCCAATCCAGGTCTTCCTACAGCATATTACAGTCTTCCTCAACTTCTACTCTCCTCACGATCTTTGCATCAGCAGCAAACAGCCTTGCATAACTTCATTCCATCTACTATATCTTTTACGAAAATCAGGAACATTACTGGTGCTAACACCAAGCCCTGTGGGACTCCACTTGTTACTTCCCTCCATTCAGACAGCTTGTCCTTTACGGCTGTCCTCATTTGTCTGTCTCTCAAGAAGTCTCTTATCCACTCCAGGAGGTTTCCCTTCAGTCCTCTTATGTGCTCCAATTTCCACATTAGTTGCTTGTGGGGTACCTTGTCAAAAGCTTTCTCCAATCTAAATACACACAGTCCACCCAACTGTCTCTCTCCTGTAGCACGTCAATCGCTCTTGGGTAAAAGCTCAACAAGTTGGAAACACACGACCCTCCACTTCTGAATCCAAACTGACTTTCAGCCAAAATGTTCATCTCCTCTAGATATTTTATCCATCTGTCTTTCAGGATTCCCTCGCACAATTTTGTGAATATGCTGGTCAGGGACACTGGTCTATAATTCAGGGGTTTTTCCTTGTTTCCTCCCTTATAAACTGGTACCACATTGGCCCTCTTCCATTCCTGAGGCACTTTCCCTTCTTCAAGAGAACACACAATTAACCCGTGAATCTTATCCGCCAGTTGTTCTCTGCATTCTTTCAGGACCCAAATAGAGATTCCATCCAGTCCTGGGGCTTTCCTTACATCTTGAGTTTCCAGTAATTTATACACTTCCACATTTATATCTTTTATCACTACATTTCCAGTCACTCTCTCCCCCTCCACAAAATCCCTTTCTTTAGTGAAAACCGATTGGAAATATTTGTTCATTATTTCAGCTTGCATTGCTGGATGAGGAACAGGGGCAACGAAGAAGCTGAGAGACGGATGAGAGAGTTATATGTAGAGAGGAGGAGAGAGGTGAAAAGATTAGTAAGAGAGAGTAAAACGAGAGTGGATGACGAATTTGGAAGGAATTTGAGTGCAAAGTGGAGAGAATGTAAGAAAATTTTCTGGAAGGAGGTAAAGAGAGCTAGACAGGGTGCCAACGAAGTCAGTGGGGGTGTGAAAGATAAAAATGGTAGATTACTAGTGGAGAAGGGAGAAAAAGTAAACAGATGGAGAGAACACTTTAATGAACTATTGACATAGACAATGAAAGTAATGCAAGTATAAGTGGCTGGGGAATGGCAGGGAGAAGGAGGGTTGTGAGAAGAGAGGAAGAAATCACCAGGATGGAAGTGGTGGAAGCAATGAAGAAAGTTAAAATGGCGAAAGCCCCAGGAATTGATGGAGTGTGTGGTGAAATGCTGAAGCATGGGGGAGACATAGTAATAGAATGGATGTGGAAAGTGTGCAGATTGGCTTGGGAGGAGGGTAGAGTCCCGGAGGATTGGAAGTCAGGTATAATTATTCCTCTGTACAAAGGAAAAGGGGAAAAAGCAGTGTGTGGTAATCATAGGGGCATTTGCCTTCTCAGTGTAATAGGAAAAATATATGGCAGGATACTTATTGACAAAGTTAGGGAAATTACTGAGGAATTAGTTGGAGAAGAACAAGGAGGTTTTAGGAAGGGAAGAGGTTGTGTAGACCAGATATTCATTCTTAGATCCTTAGTGGAAAAGTTTCTAGAGAAGGGCAAGAAGTT
>JAGKTI010013555.1:0-22870 GCA_018397915.1 Birgus latro
TAAACAAGGGGGCGTCCTCTGCATGGCGACAGAGGACGCTGGCGTGGGGGGCAGAGCTGTTACGGGTGGAAAATTATGTTCCCGGACTGCTACCTTGGGTCTGGTGCGGTTGCGGGGAGGAGAGGCTTATGGGAGGTGAGGTGTGTCGTTGTGGCCCGGAAGGCCGAGTTACCTGTAAGGTGGCTGTTTCCAAAATACATAGATTATATGCTTTGGCTGTTTCCTCCTCGTCATGGTGGGTGGGGGTGTCGTTGTCAGGGACATTTTAATTAGCATTTCCAACCTTGATACATTGTTTTCATGCACTAGAAAGCGAAGGAAACCATATTCTAAAGCTTCAAACTGATTACAGTCTGGAGTCAAAGAACTATTTTTATTACATATTAACCCCCTTTACTCTGATCTGATAGTGTGGAAACTGCATAGTTTGCTACGTTTAGAACCAACACTTGGTTGTCATTGTTGATTACGTGATTGTCACTTGTGATGTCACACCTCGGCTTATGGAAAGGGATGATAAATGTGATTATGTCAACATTTCAGCAGTAATAAGTAAACTGCAGTTGATATATGTGCATTATAAAGATAACACTAAATATACCGAGTTTTCATGTTCGTAGGGTCAATGAAAAAATCGTATAAAACAGCTGATAACTTGGCTTTATAATAAAGATCTCTGTGAAGTGTCATCCCTGTTTACCATACGCCTCAGTTCTCTGTTTCTTGCGGTTTATGCTTGTTTGTGAGTGTTTAATGGAAGTAAAGTTTTCAGATGATAGTGGAGTACATTTAAGTACTGTGACATAAAATTAGTAAGAATGACTGATAGGAGTAATTATCTCAGTACTGGACCTCACGCTTTTAGTCTGGTCCTCTGTTGAATTGTCATTATCGTGTTTACCGTAAACCTTCTTCCTCTGGTACTTACGTATAATTTTTTCACTCATCAGCTGTCCTCCGCTTCAGAAAGCAGATACCCTTTTAGCAGAATACTTAATTGCACTATTCCAGAATGAAGGTTTGTAATTATAGAGCAGAAGTTTTGCTGTGAGGACTCAGCATTGCTGCCTAATATATTAACTCAAGCCTGTTAGGCTGCTGTGAGATGTTATCAATTCTTTATCAAACAGGCGTGGCCTTTCCATATTTTTTTATTGAAATTAGTGTTCCACAGGTTACTTGTTATTTTCTCTGGATTACCCCAATTTTTTTCTCTGGATTACCACAGCTACTGGGGATCTTTATAAACTTACCACTGGATTTAGAACGTGTAAATATTCTGCTGACGTCTGCCAATAGCTGGCCAAATTTTTGTTCCTAATGCACAATTTTATAAATGAAAGCTGGCTGTCAAATGCAAGTTAGGTTAGGTTTGATTAGGTTTGGTAAAATCATTGTTTCCCATAGCTTTGACATGTGTAACACTGTGTCCAGTCGGAGCAACTATAAACAACACAGCCATTCAGAAAGATCGTCAGTAAACACTACCATGGGTGGCCTGGCTGCAGCCTTAATCCCCACTGTGCTCATCTCCTTATATGAGGCAATGGGTCTCCGGGCCATAATTACAAGCACAAGAAAGCGTCTTCGAGAGAAGTGAAGTCAGTGAATGTACAGTGAGATTGGATGGAGAGGATATGGAGAATGTGAGTGTATTTAAGTACTTGGATAGTGTGATGAGTAAGGATGGAAGTCAGGAGGGTGAAGTGCTTGAAAGGGTGCAGCAGGGAAGAAAGGTTGCTGGTTCCTTGAAAGCAGTGACAAGAAACAGGGAAGTGAGCATGGAAGTGAAAAAGCTGCTAGCTACATGAAGTGAAAAAGCTGCTAGCTACATGACAGTATTGTGATACCAACTTTAACACAGTACATGGAAGTGAAGCTTGGACCCTGTTGGAGAGACAGAAGTCAAGAGTGAGAGCAGTGGAAATGAGTTATTTGAGAGGAGCATGTGGAGTCACATGGAGAGATAGACTAACAAATGAGGAAGTGAAGGAGTGTTGTGGTGTGGATGTGGATGTGATAGGAAGCGTTAGGAGAAACACATTAAGGTGGTTTGGGCATGTGGAGAGGATGGAGAGTGAGAGACTGACGAGAAGAGTGTATGTGAGTGAGGTGGAGGAGAGGAGAGGGAGGGGGAGGCCGAGGATGAGATAGAGGGATGGAGTGGAGAGGTATATGAGAGAGGAGGGTGTGAGCTGGGAGGAGGGCAGTGAAATGGCGGGGGACAGAGCAACATAGTGGTGATTTGTTTGTGGCCACCCCATACGGGATTAAGGCGTCTGGCAATACAATAGATAGATAGTGTCACTGGTTTCCAGGGGAACATTGACTCTCCCTCTACACCATCAGAGTTATTGCCAAGTCTTGCCACACTACAGTTACCAGAGACCGCATAGTTAGTAAATCAGTTCTCATTCATATCCCAGCAATGGTAGATTCACGCTCGTTTACCTCCCACGATGCTGGCACCTTATCACAGCTCTCTCACCCACCCAAGAGGCGTAAATCACAAAAAGACGAGGGTGATGGGTTCAAGCTCAGAAAAACTTGTTCTTGTGACAAAAAATCAACAATATTTTAAAACGGACTCAGGGAAGGTAATCAGGTTGATAAGAATTAGCATTGTGGGGGTTAAATACCCCAAAATAGGTATACAGTATTTTGTTTTTCCAATCACTTCTTGCAGTCACAATTCAACAGTTAAGTATCTGCTTCAATTCAACATTAACCATGTGTTGCATATGTAACAAAATTACTTCCTTGAGATCGTGAGTTTGTTATAATATTGGTGGAATCGCCGTGCCCGTTTCATAAAGAATTACTGAGATGTTTGGTATTTTCCTGCATGTGTTTTGGTAAAAGTACAGTTTAAACTGCAGAAAGGTTTTACCTGGTCATTTCTTATTGTTACTTTTATTTCCATATTTTTATGATATATGATGGTAAATGATTGCTTCATGATGATTTTGTTTCACTGTTGTTTTTATCCATGTTTTGTTTTCCTGATGCACCTTGTTTCTTGAGCATAATGGTGGACATATTACAAGGTATACAACTGCACCTATTTTGATCAGTATTTAGCAGAAGCTGCAGTATGATTTCAGCAGTGAAGCAGTGTTGAACTAATGCATTTTTATGTAATTTGTTTGATTTTGGTTGCCTTTTCTATCAGAAATCATTAATTTTCCAGTTATGGTACCCCTTATCCTATGGTTGGTGATGCTGGGAAAAGCAATGATTTCCAATAGATATCTATTAAAAACTGAATGAGTAGCATAATACTAGTACAGTTTCACTGATGATATAATAAGCCTTCTGGCATTTGACTGGATGTATTAGGCATTAACCTACCCATATCCCATTCGACCTAAGCTAGACTCCTGCAGTCAAATGAGACTTTACCCTATGCGTGCACAGAAGCCTAACTTTGGGTAGGGGGTGATTTCCCCCTTCCAGATTTGCCTAACATTTATAATTAACTTCATGCCTGAGAAATTATAAATTAACCTCCAGATCCTCATAAAATATCCTTATCGTTTGGAGTGGGTTCCAGTAACGCACATACAGTTACTCGTTACCCTTGACTGCACTAATTTCATATTCTTGCTGTACTTTGGCACTAGAGATGGAGCGCTGCGATTGGCTGCAAATTTGATTGTCGAGCACTGATTGGGCCTGTCAAGTTCTGAAGAAGGCCGCTAGAGGGGCTGTAGGTGGAGATGAGGGATAGTGGGAGAAGGGAAGCCCACAATTAGCACATTAAATGACAGCTCCTTTATTATTCATTTGCAATGGAAGTGTTTATAGAAGGAATGTTTCCAAATGTGATATAAATATACAACACTTCAGAATCCTTGAAATCCAGTTGTGTGTCATTCCACGAAGATGTCAACCTTTTGTGTCAAAATCAGAATTGCTTAAAAGTATATAAATTATACATCATTTTAAAGCTTAATCATTGAATTTTTTTAATCTGAAGAGAAAAAGAGCCTAAACTGTCAACTAAGGGAGCTGCATAAAAAAATTGTCATATTATGTCACCAAAGAAAAATCAGTGTTGCAGTTTTCATGACATCATTGACCAGAGTATGTTATTGTTTGGAATGCTAACATAGTGTTTTATTGAAAATGCATCTGTTTGAGCTGTGATTGACACTACAGTTGTTTACATATATGTTGAGGTCAGAATGTGGAATGACCTTTAAATGGAAGTATTTCAGGAGTAATGCGTCACGTTTTTTCCCCATTTTTCCCATAGACAGCTAACAAACTGGAGAATATCAACATAACTTTATATTATAAATAGGCATCCCAAGGCCTTACTAATGTAATGGTGGAATACTTTGAAACAAACCCTGGTAAGCCATATGGTTCATCACACACGTTACATGCCCTTTGTGAGGAACGTTACCAGAAAATGATGTAACGTTTCTCATGCACACCTTTGAAGAAAAAATCATAGTAGCTGCACTGAAGTCCAATGATAAAACCCGTGTTTGTAATATAGTATGCTACCTTTAAGTTTGATTCTTTCCAGACAGTAAATTGATTTTGCCTGGTACCTGGTACCTGCTATTCATTTTATACATGTATCATTGTGGACTGATGGGGCAGCAGCCCACTTCAAGAATAGGTATTCTGTGGCAGCTCTAACCTATTACAAAGACATCCACAACTGCAGTGCTGTATGGAACTTTCAAGAAAGTTATCATGGCAAGGGCTCTCATGATGGGATTTGGGCTTTACTAAAATGGAATATCTACAGGCGAGTTTTGCAAAGTGGCTGTACAGTAAGGTCTGCTGTAGGATTTTATGAGGAAGCTGAACAAATAACAGATAAAACTGAACTAATGTATGTGTCTACTGAATATATAAACACTAAGAAGTCAAAATATATAGAGATCTGGTAAAACTGTAAGGCAGCAAAATCCATTCAGCAGTGCAGGTCAGTGAAACCTCTTGGCCACAGTTAAGTAGCATTGTATCATTTGACTGCAGACCAATCACCTTTTAAGCAGTGCTATCTTCAGGAGATTGGTTATGACCCACAGTCTCACTCCAGTACTAGCAGTGATAGGGAAAGTACACCATCTCCTGTAGAAATGTCAGAGTCATTCATGTCCCAGCCTGAGTCGGTACTGCTGATATTGAGCCAGCTTCATTTTCCTGACAACCCGGACAGAGACGAGATCTCAGAGGATATGGTTGTACAGTTACTGCCAACTCTTCATTTATTTATTTATTTTTTTTAATGCAAGGAAGAAGGAACCAAGGGCCATGGGCCTGCAAACCGTTCCTTCCAAGAATAAACAAAAACAACACAAAAGAGAGCCAAATTCAAGATCCATTCATTTCGAGATGCCTGGACACACTGCGTTTGAAGGACTGGAGATTATAGGAAGTAAGAAATACAGACAGAGGAAGACAGTTCCAGAGTTCCAGTTGCATAAATGAAGGACTGGGAGTAATGGTTAACTCTTGCATTAGAGAGTTGGACAGCAAAGGGATGAGAGGTTGTTGCTAGACGGGTACTACGTGCCCGTCGTAAAGGTGGAGTGATGGAAGTAGACAGTTCAGAAGAACAGTGGCCATTGAACTAGCGATAGAAAAGAGATAAAGATGCAACAGTGCGGCGAAGAGACAGAGGTTGAAGGGAGCTAGTAAGAGGAGGAGAGTTAATGAGACGAAAAGCTTTTGACTCCACCCTATTGAGAAGGGCTGTATGTGGGGATCCTCCCCACACATGAGAGTTGTACTCCAAACGGGCAAATAAAACCCGTGTATAAAGTCAACATCTGTGTAGAGGTAAAGAAGGTTCGGAGTCGGCTTAGCACACCTAATCTCTTGGAAGCAGATTTCACAAGAAATGTAATATGTTCTTTCCAAGATAAATCCCGAGTGAATGAAACTCCAAGCATGTTCAAAGAAGATGTAGGTACGAGCTGGACATTATTAAACATCAGCGGGTGCTCCTGTGGAAGGTTTTGTCTGGTTGATAGGTGCAAGAACTGAGTCTTTGATGCATTAAAAACAACAAGATTATTTTTACCCCAGTCAGAGATACGAGCCAAGTCAGACATTAGGTGTGCCATAGCTTCATCCCTTGTTTGTTGAAGTAACTGCTGAGATGGGCGTTGTGGGAACCGAATGGAAAGGTGAAGGGTGGAATCATCAGCGTATGAGTGGATAGGGTTAGATGTACAGCTTAGAAGGTCATTGATGAATAAAAGGAGAGTTGGTGATAGGAGAGAGCCCTGAGGAACACCACTGTTGATAGATCTAGGAGAAGAACGGTGGCCGTCTACAACAGCGGCTATAAAACGACCAGAAAGGAAGCTAGAGATGAAGGCACAGATAGAAGGATAGAAACCGTAAGAGGGCAGTTTAGAAATTAAAGATTTATGCCAGACTCGATCGAAAGCCTTTGAGATGTCAAGCGCAATGGCAAAGCTTTCGCCAAAGTCCCATAAGGAGGATAACCAGGAGTCTGAAAGGTATGTGAGAAGATCGCCAGTGGAGCATCCCTGACAGAACCCATACTGACGATCAGAAAGAAGATTGTGATAGGAAAGATACTTTAAAATTTTTCTGTTAAGAATAGACTCAAACACTTTTGAGACACAGGATGTTAAAGCAATAGGACGATAGAGGGTTGGGAATGGTCACCCTTCTTTGGGACTGGCTGAATGACAGCAAACTTCCAGCAAGAAGGAAAGGTACAAGTTGATAGACAAAGGTGAAAGAGTTAACCTAGGCAGGGTGTAAGCACAGAAGCACAGTTCTTGAGGACAACAGTAGGGACCCCATCAGGACCATATGCCTTGTTAGTACTGAGGCCAGTGATGGCTGAAAATACATCACCTGAAGAAATTTTAATGTCAGCCATGAGGAAGTCAGAGGGGGGAAATGATGGAGGAACAGCAATGGAATCATCTAAGGTGGAATTGGAGGAGAAAGTCTGAGCAAAGAGATCGGCTTTATCAGTAGAAGAAATAGCTACAGAGCCATCAGAGTAGAAAAGAGGAGGGAAGGATGATGAGGTAAAGTTGTTAGAAAGGTTTTCGGCAAGGTGTCAAGAATGACACACACATTCAAAGGGGTGAACTTTCCTTCCTTAGTCAATTAGTCTAAAAGGATGAATTTTCCATCTTCAGTGAGCAAGTAGTTGATCTTTAATTTTTGTGTTGTTTATATCACTGGTGTGATAGCCTATACAGGTAAGCTTATCATGTAACTTTCACATCAGTTACTGGCTGTAGGGTTACTTATATGTTATAAGGTAATTTACGTTCATGATATTCAAAATTACATTGTTCTTTTCTGCTGCATCACCCCCAACCCTGCTTTACAAGAATCATGTTTTGGTTAATTTATCATGTGTTTCACAGTAATACATGATTTCCATTGTTTTCTGATACTAACAATTACTGCAACCTTCATAAGAGATGATTTTGTTATTATATGAAAAACAAAATTCGCACAAGTAACGTTTCTCACTTTTCCTGTAACATGTCTCACGGTCGAATTTTCCTTAACAGTAGCAAAATTCTTAGGAGAAATAGAATTTGCTGGGTATGGTTATGATCGTCATACATTGACATATTACTGATACAAAGCACTTCTTGATTGAACCAGTAAAATCACAGTTATTGAAAATACTTATGCAAAGTAAAAGGTGGGGTAGCATCGCGGTAACGTTTCTCACGCCACTTTTAAAAATTTATATAAAATCAGAATAAAAAACATGAATAATCTGATTATGGCATAATGTAGTGTGAGGTGTTGGTAGTATATCTTGCAAATGGCATTTATTTATATTGCCTACATAAGAAAATACAAGTGAGAGTAGATCAGTAACTTGTCTCTGAATGTAACGTTTCTCACGATGGAATGACCTTGTGGTTTTTATTAAATATCATCATCATCATCATCATCATCATCATCATCATCATCATCATCATCATCTGAACTTCCTTTCCCACCTTGAAGTGGCAATGTCCAGACAGCCCAAATTTGCCCAGTCCAATGGGCCACGCTTCCATTCACTCATCATTCAAGCCCCCGGAATCCTGGCTGTATTGGATACGCCAAAAACATTCGCCACATTCTGTAGCTTCACATAAAGGTATCCGATTAAGTCAATCCGGAAGCAGCCATGTTTAATAAGGGGTGCCAAATCCCTGATCATGCACTTCTCCTCACAACATTCATCCAGCCAGCTCGATCTCTTGTCAGTTCCTTAGTGTCACCGACTACCAAACTTCTCTTCTTCTCTCACATTCATCCACCATCTCCTCCACCTTCTCCTTGGCCTACCTCGCCTCTTCCCTCCTTCAGATTCGCTCAGATATACCTTTTTCACTAATACTGTATATTGTTATCCATTCTGTCCATATGACCATACTGTCTCAGTACACTCTCTTCGACTGGGTCTCCCAACCCTAGAAAAAAGAATGATAAGGGGTGATCAGATTAATGTGTACCGAGTATCCAAGGGAATGGAGAAGCTTGATACAGAGGGCTTGTTTTTGTGGGACAAAAGAGAAACAAGAAGCTGAGGAAAAAGTTGAAAAGGACCACGTGCAAGAGAAACATCAAGAAATACAGTTTCCCTTACAGAACTATTGAAGCATGGCATATCCTGGATAAAGAGATGATAAATGCCAAGGATATTCACGATTTCAAAACCAAGCTGGATGTTAGTAGTTATGGAGACAGGACTACCAGCATAGCTCCTTTCCTGTAAACCTCAACTAGGTGTACACACACACACACACACACACACACACACACACACACACACACACACACACACACACACACACACACACACTGTTCAAGACACTATTTTTTCTCCAAGTCCTCACACCCCCCTTGGAAATTGCTCATGCTTCCCAGGTTGCAAACCACTGTTCTTTAGGTTTAGGATAGCTAAGGTTCATTTAGAACCTAAGCTGATCTAACCTACAGAGATAAGAATATGATTTGCTACTTGTAATTCAAACTGCACTACTTTGTTGTATGAAAGAGTATGGTGTGTTTCACCCAAACCAAAATACCCTAAACAGTATATAGTACTATAATACAGTACATCCTTCAACTTTGCAAATTCACCAATTTGCAACAACCATGCCGAGAATTAACGATGCATAACCTGGCCAATATCCTCGCCGTCATTGACCAGCTGAAAGAAACCATCGTGAGCAACAAATGTGACCAATTTAGGGTTCAGGAAGCATGCCACGGTGTTGACAGGGCCCTTCGCTTTTATGCTGACTTCCACAGAGATGAAGTTAACAAGAGGAAGCAGTCTCTAATCACAAAATTCATGAGAACCCCAAGAGACCCTGCTCATCGACCAGCCGTCCTGCCACCCTTCCCCAAGCAGCCACCGATCCTAGTATTCCTAACTTTTTTTATTCTGATGACCCCAGTGACGATTCTGACCGAGGGATTCATGAGAGAGGCAGAAAAAACACAGCAAGATGTGGAAATATCTGCTGACAGTGATAGTGATGACGTAGGCCCCGCGGGGCCACAATAGCCGCACCCAAGGCTCGCCCCGCCACCAGTCCCGTACACCACGCCAGTCTTCACATCAGTGTAAACGCATTTTTTTGTGTGTGTGTGTGTTTCTTACCTATGATGTTTTCTTATTAATATTACTGTACAGTACATCAGTTCAAGTTTGTTTCATTTATCATCGTAAAATTAAGAGGTAGAGTTGAGAGAAAGAGTGGGAAAAAGTGCTTACCTTGGGGTGATGTCGACCAATTTGCCTTTATTTCATATACAGTAAAACCTCGATATAAGGGACTTCAGTAGACCGGAATTCGCTTTTATCGGACTCGAGGAGCTACCAGACTAAACTCCTATATACCGGAAAAAGTCCGATAAAGCCAGAAAGCAGTCCGGACTGCCTGACCACTTCAGCTATGTTCACCACAATAAGACAAGTAAAAGACATGTTTTTCAGTGCACAGTACTGTATTATTATACCATTTGATTAATGTAGGAAGGTATAACACAGTACAATACTGCAATGGTGGTGAAAACCACTGATGCAATCCGGACTAATGTCTGATATATCGGAAAAAGTCCGGATTAGCAGGGGTAAGTCCGGATGTCACTTTTATCAGTATTTCGCGTTTTTCGGACTGGCTGGGGCCCCAATTAGTCCGTTATAGTGAAGTCTTACTGTATTTAATTGTTTCAATTTTGCGAATTTTGATTTTGCGAGGGGTTTTGTTGACCATATTCCCACAAAATTGGAGGAAGGACTGTACTGTATACTGTATCTTGGAGGGGAAGGGGGAGTGAAACATTTTGAAATAAAAAGTCCTTCTGCATTATTAGTAAGGGCTCTGGAAAGATATGAGCTTAAAAACAAATCCATTGTGGTAAAAAAAATGCAGTAATGCAGGAGGCATTATTCTGTTAATTAGCCCACACCTTGTTTTATTTATTTTTTTATTTTTTTAATACAGAGTCTGATTATCAAAGTTACAGATTTAAGTAAGGAACTGACTTTTTTTTACTTCATTTTACAGGGTGTACAGAACTTGTTTGAGCAGTTTTATCTTCAGTTAAAATTTAATAAGAGTTGCACCTACACCACTTATGTCTTTATGAGAGATATCAAAATTTTTATGGAACAAAGTGAAAAATGCTATATTAATATTTTGCATAGCCATCTTATAGCAGTTAATATTATAATGTGTCATAATTGGGAGTTACCCTCATCTGTGGTGGGAGTTTCTGTCTGTTACAGTGAAGGTACAAGCGAAACTAAGAACTTCATGGAAGGAAGGACGAGGTAGTAGAATACTTTACCCTTCTTACCATCAGAGCAAAGTCAGCATAGGAATGATTTTTCAAACTAGAGGGTTTAGGTATAGCTTCCACTGACTCTTGTTACAAAAGGTGATTCTAAGAGTGGTGAATTCATCTTGAGGTAGAAGAATAAAGCATTAATACATAATCTAATTCAAGGGAGGGTGATGTGATACAAAAAGAGAGATTATTACTAAGTTGGGTCAGAAATGTCTTATAGTCTTGTGGTCTTTTTGTGGAGAACACCCCATAGGTACCCCTTACAAGTTGTTGTATCAGGCAGTAAAAGTGTTATTGTTGTGTCCACCTGCTCATCTGAATGTGAACCCAGTGGACTTCAAGTAGAATTTCCCATTATCTTTCATCCACCATCATCCTTCAGGCTACAGGGAGGGAGATGAGATTAGAATACCATAGATAAAGTGTATTAATAAAGTTCCTTTAACTTAAGTTGTAATTATTTGGAGTAGAGTAGCAGATAAAGCTTAGGTTCTCTCTCTGGTTTCTTTTGTCGTTGAGCTGTCTGACTGCTCTGTGCATTAACACCATAACTCTTTTACTTTGATGATGCACTTTATAACTATGTGAAATATGTAATAAGACTGTAACAATGTGAGACCTTCAGCTTGGACTTTGGCTCACATAGTCACTCAGAAGAAAGGAAGTGATTGCACTTTTGTCTGAATGTTCTGTACCTAAGACTGATTATTGTGCGGCTCAGTACCAAGCTACTAGTTATGTTTCACGCATGGTAGTACCTCCCAAGGTCAATGCAAGCCATTCAAGTACTGTTCTACCTAAAGCACAGTCATTCAAAATGTGAAGTCCTGGATGTGTGCTGGCAGAATGCTACTTTAAGTGAAACATGCCTTTTAAAAGTATGATTCATGCTAAATAGTATAAGTATTCTTTACTGGATTTAAATATTAAATTTTAAATATTTGTACAAATTTCCCACTATATTTGCCAAATTCCTTCCTCCTCTCAAACAGGGTAACCGCCGCCCACCACCATCTCCTTCTTCCACCATGTCTGGTGAGATCTCTCTTACCTGTCCAGCACTGGCCAAAATGCTCCTGCATGCTGCCCGCTACCCACAGGCAGCAGTCAGTGGGGTAGTCCTAGCCCCTGTGAGAGGAGGTGGGAGTGGAGGTGGAGGTGGGGGTGGGGCAGAGGGCAGTACCTTCTCAACAATGACTCTGGTTGATGCTGTGCCTCTCTTCCATCTTCAGCTGTCTCTGGCTCCCATGCTTGAAGTTGCACTCACACAGGTACCGTTACTTTTATCTAATTGAGGACAAGGGTACTTTGTTATATATTTGCCACAGAAATGGAGAACCTACTGTACTGTGATATGCTGTACCCTCATAACTTGTAACACATCTGCAACTCACATTTCAACCACTTGAATATCAGCATCACTCAGTGTACAACTGTAGTTCGATCATGCAATCAGGAATGCTTTATACAGTAAAAGTCCTCCAATCCAACCACCAGTAATCCGAATATTCTTGTACAGCACTCTGAATTTTTAAAGGTGAATTTTTTTGAAATTTTCTGGGCTTTTTTCGAACTTTTCTGGGCATTTTTCGAATTTGTCAGTGCTTTATCTAAGGATTTTTCTGGTCTGGACTTGCCCTTGGACTTGGATGTACCTGCCTACAACTATTCATCTACACTTCTATTAATTTCCGGTGACTGAAACAATAACCCATATCGTTTTAAGTGTTTGTTTAATGATCATGTACATATTTCAGATGTTTTCAAAGGACCCTCCTAATAGTCTGAAAAAAATCACAAGTCTGAAAGACCCTCGGTCCCTTGTGATTCGGATTACAGGACTTTTACTGTACAGTACTTCGTAACTATCGGGGACATTAGTTTCTGTCAGCTGCAGGTGAATATTTTGAATATACTGTATTAGGATAGTATCTTTATATAGCAGAGACTGTGCAGTTGATACAACTGCCAGTCTTGACATATTCACGTTTGTTGGTAACAGTAACATGATAAGCAGGGTTGCCAATTATTAGCTGAAATGGCCAAGTGACTGATGCATAGCTGTCAGAAAGTATCTGGAACTCCAGTTCACAATTTTACTGTCCCACATTCAATAATTATTTGCTGTACATCTTAGGAGAGCATTAACCCATCACGTCCTGACCGATTTTCCACCTCTGACCCCCGCCCAATCCTGACCATTTTTTTTTTTTTTTTTGTGCTCAAACCTCCGCTTTTGGTGAGAAACATCGAAAATTCATAGAGAAATCACCCTCCTGAGCTTATAAATGTTGTTACAGGTGACAGTCACCCTTACCTTTCCATCCTCTTTGAGGGTACCTGGCTTCAAAGAAAACGAGCTATGGGAGGGTTAACTAATGCAAGCCACTTTAAATTACGTATTTATTTATTTATTTGGTACGAATTTTCATGTAGTACAAGAGTATATTGGTTTTCACACAATAATGTAGGTGATATAAGCATTGTTCACTCACCAAACACATCAACATATGGCACCTTCTTTTACGACATTACCACCTCATCACTTCTTTTTGTTTCTTCCTCTAGCTTGTTTATTCCTGTGTTCTTCACCTCAGGAATCACTTTCACCGTGAATTTCGTCATTGGAGAGACCGTGGCGCGACATGTCTTTACTTGCCTGGTCACTGCTAACAGGTGAACTGCCAAGAAAATGGTGTGTGGGGGGAGGGGGGGTCAGGTGGGGCCAGGCAGTATCCACGCTTGACAGTGGGTAGAGGAAGGTCTCCCGCATATGCCTGTCAAAAATCACCCTTGAAACATGAAAAATATGCAAGTGACTGACCTTGCAATTGCTTAACGTATGGGTACGTCATCGGGTGTCACCGTGACAAAACGTTGCGACGTTACCCATACGTCATCGGGACGCCTCGAGTTAAGTAGTCTCCCTGGCTGTCAGTCTATAACTGCTTTGCTGGTGCAAAAAGGGATCTGCCTGTAATTATGCTTCTTACTGTGGTTAATCAGAGTACTTTCACTTCTATACACAGCACAAAGTCATACTTTAATGGTAGGGGTTTAGTACCAGTACTTACCGGTATGAGCCTTTTCATGCAGTCAAGCCTTCATATATAAATCTCTTCTTCTCACATTATGGTAATTACTGGAATGTAACATACAAATTCAGTATAGGTATTCCTCCTTGTCAACAATAAATGTATTTGCTTGGTATCTTAACATCCAGATGGTATTGTATTGAAACTCAAATAAAATGCAAAATATTGTCAGCAGACTGTTAGAGGAACAAGTAATTTCTCCCTGTACTATTGGCAGGACTGACAAAACAGGTGACGACCAAGGACCAAAGGGCATGGTAGGGATTGCACCGTGGAATGTAAGGGGTGCGAATGATGAGGTGAAAGAGAGAGAGAGATTGTCCAGGTGCTTGAGGGTGCAAAAGTGAACATATATGGATTAACTGAGACTAAATGTAGAAGTGAGAGAGTGAGCATATGGATGGGGTATAGATATACCCCGGTTTAATGATGCAATTGGTTAAGTAAAACCCCATAACTAGGCGGGGTAGATTTAACATGTAAAGTATTGGGATTCATTTCTGAGCCTTGGTTTCCCCCTATCTAAGTCCTAAACCCACCCAGATAAGTCCAAAAACAAGTTTCTAGCCAACCTAAAGCCCCAGATAGCTTTAAAACATGCTAAACTAAGCCTAAAAGCAGTGTCTAACTCACCAAACCCCCAAAATGACAATGTTCACCCAACCTATGACTAAAACACATTAATCTTAGTCTAAAAACAGTTTATAAATCAACCTAAACACAAAATTTAATCTAAAATCTCATCAAAATCGGTTAAAAAAAAAAATCATTAAATTGGGGTTTGGCCATCGTTAGGCGGGGTATGGTGGTATTTCTACCCCCATCGCTAAGCCGGGATATTGCATCTAGGGGTATTGTATCTCAGGATATACCTGACTATGTGCGGGAGTAGGTGAGAATGAGAGGGCAAAATAGGGCGTATATATTGTTGTTTGCAAGAGATGAAAGGAAAATATAAGAAAGCATGGATCAGTTGGTTCAAGGATTGTGCGGCTAAGACTGAAAGTAGGATTACAAACGTGGGTGATTGTGTGTGTGTATGCACCAGTGCAAGATTGTGCAAGCAGAGTGAAAGAGGAGTTTTGGACAAATGTAGAACAGTGCATGGAAAAGTTTGCTGGACAAATGTGGAATAGTGCATGGAAAAGTTTGAAGGGAATGAGAGAGTTTTTAATGCCTACGCGCCGGCTGATGTGTACAGCCGTCACAATTCAGGGCGCGGAGTGCCGCTGGCTGACGGGATATGCTGCAGTCACCTTCCTGCCACCCTTTGAACTCGCGGCCATTTTCTATGACAACCATAGGGTAGGTAGGTACCCAAGGTACTTCACTGATGCACGGCTCAGTCTGTACATGGCACTGGTAGAGTGTAGAGTGATGATTTCCATAACCTCCTCATCTGATTCCGTCCGTCCATGCACGGGGCCGATTGCATCATTGACCCTGCAAAAGTTCTGCCCTTACTGCTGGGGAAAGGGCTTGGTGACTGAGGAGGTGTGTGGGAAATTGTAAAGCGTAAACAGATACACACAACTGTGTGTTTTTTTGTACATAAGTGAAATGTAAGATATTATAAGTTATATCTAGTAAGTATTATGAAATAAGTGTTGTATAATAAGTTTTACAAGTACATTGCAATAAGTGTTATTGTTCATGATTATTTGTGAAACAATGAATGGAAATACCTTGAGCAACCCTATCTAGTACAACGAAAAAAAACCAGATGTGCATGGGAGAGAAAGAAAATGACATGGTTGGCTGTAAGTAAATTTTTTCCCTCGTTACTCAGGAAATAACGGTGAATGTGTGAGCATTAGCGTATCTGTGATGTGAAGTACATAAAATGTAAGTTGTGTATAACAATTTCTGTACAAGTAATTACCCCATACTCTGCCATACTGCGTGAAACAGCCAGAGCATTTACTTCTCAAAGTGCAGTTACCTGTAATCGTGATGTCAAGTGCAATTATAAGTTCCATAGTAGAGGGAAATTATTATAATTGATGTAAGAAGTAAGTACAGAAAATAAAGAGCTATTCTTTTCCCATACATCTGTGGGGCATAGTGGTGCTATGTAACGGGCGGAAAACTCTGTGGGGAGCCACATGGAAGGGGTGATGGCTCATCCTTACGACGGCGAGTAAAGAGAAGTCGAAAAAATTATTGGAATATTCCGAGAGGCTAGACAGTGTTACAGTCACCACTCCGGTCAGTGCCGGTCAGTGCTGCCAATGCTAGCAAGTGAGTCTAAGGTCACTGGCAGCAGCATGCAGCCAGATTAGCCTGCCAAAACTTGGAAAACTAGTTACAGTATCTTTAACTTATCTACTGATCGACAGGACCACCTGGAGACCTTGGGATACTTTTATGTGAAAGAGGAAGAGTTGATGAGTCTTATGTATACTTATTTTTTTCTCTAGATAGTTTGGCAGATATTAGGGTTTGAAGAAAGGGTATTTTTCAGAAAATCTCAGAAATTCCTTGTAAGGAGTGGGCGACTGCACGAAACCCCTGGAGGAAAAGGGTTAATTGGAGATATGAATGGAAAAGTAGGGAATGTGAAGGTGGAGGGAGTGGTTGGTGATTGGGGTGTGCCTGCAGAAGTGGATGAGAATGGCAATGCTCTACTCGTAGTGGACATTTGTACGGGTAGGAGGTTGGTGATAGCTAGTATCCTGTTTAGACACAAAATGATCCATGGGTATATGTGGCAAGTGATATGAAGGGTGGGTGGTGAACAGCATGAATGGAAGGCAGTGATTGATTATGTGTGTGTGGATGACAGAGTGAGAAGGTATGGAATGGATGCAAGAGCATACAGAGGTTAGAGGAGTGGACTCTGTCTGCCCACTTGGTGGTGGTGAAAATCAAGTTCAAGTGTAGTGGAGGAATAGGAGGAGGGAAGGACAGGAGGAAGTAGTCCATACAAGGAGGGTAGAAAGGTTACAGGAAGATGGAAAAAAGGCAGAATATAAGAAAGAAGTGGGAGGAGGTAAATATGATTTGGAGCAGATGGGGGAGGTGGAAGATGTGAGCAAGATATTCAAAGAAGAAATCTATGCAGCATGTGAGGTGGAGTGTGGGGTGAAGAGAAGATGAAAGGGGGTGCAAGGAACAGCATGGTGGAATGAAGAGGTGAGGCAAGCTGTGGCACAAAAGAAGAAAGCTTTAGTGAGTGGATGGGAAACAGAGGCATGGAAGAAGTTGAGAGATGGAAGACAGCGCTATGGTATATGTAGAGAGGGAGGGAGGTGAAAAGATTAGTAAGAGAGTAAGAAGAGAGTGGGTGAGGAATTTGGAAGGAATTTGAGTGTAAAGTGGAGGGAATATAAGAAAATGTTTTGGAAAGGGGGGTTAGACAGGGTGAGAAAGAAGTTTTATCTTTGACCCTGTAGGGGAGTCAAAGATAAAAATGGTAGATTGCTAGTAGAGAAGTGAGAAAAATTAAGCAGATGGAGAGAACACGTTAAGGAACTGTTAAACATAGAGAATGAATGTAATGCGAGTATAAGTGGCTGGAGTGAATGATTGTAATGTAAGTATAAGTGGCTGAAGAATGGCAGGGAGAAGGAGAGAGGTGAGAAGGGAGGAAGAGATCAGTAGGATGGAAGTAGTTGAAACACTGAAGAAAGTCAAAATGGGGTATGCTCCAGGAATTGATGGAATGTGTGGTGAAATGTTGAAGCATGGGGGAGAGATATTAGTAGAACAGATATGGAAGATGTTCAGATTGGCCTGGGAGGAAGGAAGAGTCCTAGAGGATTGGAAGTCAGGTATAATTATTCCCCTGTACAAAGGAAAAGGGGAAACAGAAGTGTGTGGTAATCATAGGGGCATTTGTCTTCTGAGTGTAATAAGAAAAGTATATGGTAGGATACTTATTGACTAAGTTAGTGAAATAACAGAAGCTTTAGTTGTAGAAGAACAGGGAGGTTTTAGGAAGGGAAGAGGTTGTGTAGAGATATTCATCCTTAGATCTTTAGAGGAAAAGTTTCAAGAGAAGGGAAAGAAGTTGTATGTGGCCTTCATAGATTTGGAGAAAGCACATGAGAGTGAATAGACACTGAATATGGAGAATGTTACAAATACAGCAAACTCTCAATTATCTGTTGTATTTCAGCCAAGCCCAATGCCGGTTAAATCAAAAAGCCAGATATTACATATCTGGTGCAACTTTTGGCTTTCAGCTGGATATATGCTGTGAAGCTATCCGTCTCAACCCTTTATGTAAAAAACTTTATCATGAGTAACAGATGAAAACGAAGAATATAAAAACAATGCAGGACAGTAATACAGTACTGTACACTCACCAACTATTGTCATCGATGGAGGGTAAATTTGTACATTATGCAGTACAGTACAGTACACATAATCCCATGTGGTCTGGTGGTGAATGTCTCCCCCAAAGATTACCCCAGCTCCACCACCTCAGGCTCGATCTCTGCCAAGGGTTCTGGATTAGGTAGAGGAGATAGAGTGGCAGAGGGAGTCAGGTGGATGTCCAGTGATGCCTCAAACTGGGAGGAGCCCTCAGGTGTTGATGCCATGGCCGAGGTGCGTGGATGAGATGAAGAAGTGGCTGTGATGGTGCCTGGCTTGGGTAAATAATGAAAATGTGAGGAAGTAGACAGCTGGGGTGACAGAGGCCAGTACGAGGAGGTCGATGGCTGGGGCGACAGAGGATGAGGCAAGGAGGTCGAAGGCTGTGGTGATGTAGTGGTAGGTGTCACTGGGTGGAAAAAGGACATGATGGAGGACTGCCTGGGTATCCTTCTCGACTGCAGCTTTATCACATTCTCACAGTCCTGTCATTGGTAAGTGGCCATGGCACTGGCAAAGGTAGGCCGCCGATTAGGATGCTTACAGTAGTCAAGGACGGCCACTGCATCACAAACTTTGGAGCCTCAGGATTTCTACTACTTCATTGTCATCATCGTCCTCCACTTCTTTATCCACTTCAGGTTCTGTGCCTCTTACAGTCATGGACTCCACAGTTTCCCAGTTGGACAGTCTGGTACCTGGGTCTCCCCCATCCACTTCCTGCCAATCGTGGATCTTGTTGTCGGTTACCTGTTCTCCTGCTGCTTCCATACACAAGACAAAGTCCTGAGCTTTGAAGCCAATAAAGTCAGCAATGGGCTTTTCATCTTTGAGGAGCTTGTTCCAACCATGCTCAATCGTGAGTTCAGAGAGTTCCCACAAAACCTGCGCCCAGTTGTGGATTGCAGACTTGAGGGAGTACTGCTTGAAATTGGCCAGGGTCCTCTCCACTCCCTACTGTCCACAACTTGGGCTGCCTCCTCCTCGTCCTCGAGCACAACCATCACATCTTCCTTAAACCTCTTCCGGTACAGGCGCTTCATTGTCGCGATAATACCTTGGTCCATTGGTTGCAAGACTGACGTTGAATTAAAGGGGGAAAACATGACCCTAATTCGACCCCCATCTTCAACCAACTCTGTCTCAGAAGGATGATCAGAAGCGTTGTTGAGGAGCAGCAGAGCCTTCACTTGGTTGCGGGCAAGCCCAAGACTCTCTGTTTGATAACGGATAATCTTCTTCACAGCATGATTGAGGAGGTGGCTCGATCGGTAGAGAGGTGGCTTGCAGTCCCGACGGACCCAGGTTTGAATCCTCACTGGGGCAGGGAACAGTTTAAGGATTCAAATCTCATTAAATTAGGCTTTACTGATCTACCAGAAGACCCGCCAACATGTAAAAATACCCCAGCTAATACCAATACAGCAGTCCTGTCTGAGACAGCCCTAGCTTGTATTCAATATGGACGGTGGGTGTTAGCGCCGAAGTGGTGACATGTAGAGGTGTTGGTATGTAGGAGGACTGCTGGGCCTTGATAGCAGGCTGTGAAGCCTATGCCCAGAGTCGGACACATAAAAAAAATAAAAAAAACAGTCTTGCCTGTAAACCAAGCCTTCACTGAGTGGAAATAAATCACTAGGAAATGATCCATTAACCTCCAAAGACAACATGGCTGTTTGGCATGCCCCACTACAACAGGTTTCAGATTTTGGGAGCCAGTTGCATTGGCACAAAACAAAACAGAGACACGCTGTTTGCTTGCTATGTGACCAGGTAACGACTTCTCCATCTCATCGCCCAAGATATTAGTCAGCACTGACCTGAAGAACAGACCAGTTTCATCAGCATTATAAACCTGATAGAGATATAACCCTTTTTTGTTAATCAGGTTTTTAAGCTTGGTGTGAGGCTCATCAGTTCCTTCAGAGTCTGCATCCAACGATTCACCATAGATCATCTTGGTGGACAGTCCATGTTGAAGTTTGAACCGAGTCAGGCAACTATCAGATGCCTTGAAATCTGCAATCCCCTGTTTCTCAGCGAACTTGGTGGCTGCATCCTTCACCTCAGTGGGATGCACAATCATGCCACTGGCACGCTTTTGGCAAAACCACTTCAGGCAGGTGTGGCCAAGTTCACAAAAGTGTGGCTTGGGCATCATCTTGCATTTGTGCTGTTGCACAGTCTTACCATGCTGACCCTGGAAGAACATCTTAAAGGAGTGTTTGTTCTTCCGCAAATCCTGCAGTGTGGTCCAGGGCATGTTGTAGTGCTCCATAAACATTGCAATGGTCCAGCCTTGCTCCATCTTCCCGATCATCTCCATCTTCTTCTTCACGGAGAAAACGATATGAGACAAGGACCAGGACGAAACACAAGGCCAGCAGGACTGCAGCAGCCAGGGCACCACTCCAAAAGTTGCAAATTCAGCCATGACGCACAACACGTACACTTTCAAGCCACAGGTTAGGCACGTCAGCAGAACTAGCTCTAGGGGGTAGGGGAAATAGGAGTGGGGTTGGCACTCACGTGTAAACAGTACAGTACTGTACACAATAATTTTACAATAACAATAGAGCAGTAGGATATAATCACTGACAAGCCATTAGCTTTGCAATACAATACTGTACAGTACAGTACCCTGCTGTTCATCAGAGTTGTTACGATAACTTTCAGGCCACAGGTGAGGCATGTCATAAGAACTAGCACTGGGAGGTAGGGGAAATAGCACTGGGGGGTTGGAACTCAGTCTCATAAAACAGTACAGTACTGTACACAGTAGTTTTACAATAACAACAGAGCAGTAGGATATAATCACTGGCAACCCATTACCTTTGCAATACAATACTGTACAGTACACTAACATAGGATGTCACAGAGTTGGTAAGAGGACCAGGGTTTTTCAACCACATGGTCGGAAGAGTGGGGCGCACAGACATGTCTTCACTGAACAACATCCATGGGCGAGAACGAGTGCCTGCGAGGATTCTTGGCATTCCGAGTGAGGTGGTTTCTGATTGGCTGGCAAGTAGTAGGCATTTTCATTGGCTCCCGAGTTTCAGGGTTTCCCCTCGCACCGGTTGGCTACCTCTTACGAGCTGGTTGAGACCCCTCAACGTCGGATTTTGCATTGGACCGTCGGTTGTGTCCCATTTCAGCGCCGGATATTGTGTTGGGCCAGATATTGTGATGATGGATAATTGAGAGTTTACTGTATATGGTGTAAATGGGAAGTTGTGGACTGCTGTGAAGAGTATGTATGAGGGTGCTAAGGCTGCAGTGCATGTGGATAGTGAACTGAGTGAATTTTTCTATCTGAATGTTGGATTGAAACAGGGATGAGTCATCTCTCTCCATGGTTGTTCAATCTTTATATGGATGGGGTTATAAAAGAGATATAAGGTGTGGCAGTGGAGGTTGGAGCAGCCCTAATGAGAGAGGGCAGAATTTTAAAACTTCCTCTACTGTTGTTTGTAGATGATACTGTATTGATAAGTGAAGATGAAGGGGAACTGCAATGCGTGATGAATGAGTATGGGAGAGGACATGGAATCAAAAAGGTGAATGTAGGGAAAAGTAAAGTTATGGTCTTTAAGAGCAATGAAGTCACTGAATGTACAGTGAGGTTGGATGATGAGGAAATGGAAAATGTGAGTGCATTTAAATACTTGGGTAGTATGATGAGTATGGATGGAAGTTTGCAGGTTGAAGTGCTTGAAAGGGTGCAACAAGGAAGAAAGGTTGCTGGTTCTTTGAAAGCAGTGATAAGAAATAGGGAAGTGATCGTGGAAGTAAAAAAGTTGCTGCATGATAGTATTGTGATACCAGCTCTGACATTTGGAAGTGAAGTTTGGACCTTGTTGGAAGGATGCAAGTCAAGAGTGGAAATGAGTTGAGAGGAGCATGTGGAGTCAGATGGAGAGACAGACAGACAAATGATGAGGGAAGAAGCATTGTGGATGTGACAGAAAGTGTTAGGAGAAATACACTTAGGTGGTTCGGCCATGTGGAGAGGATAGAGAGTGAGAGATTAACAAGGAGAGTGTATATGAGGTGGAAGGGGGGAGAGGGAAGGGGCTGCCGAGGATGAGATGGAGGGATGGAGTGGAGAGGTATATGAGAGAGGGGTGTGTGAGCTGGAGGGAGGGTAGTGAAATGGCAGGGGACAGGGCCACATGGAGGCAATTTGTTTGTGGCCACCCCTTATGGGATTAAGGTGTCTGGCTTTAGACAGAGACTATTGGCACTGTGCTCACTATATGGGTAGACAAGATGTTGAAGTACAGGATCATTAGAGCTATGGGCATTTTTATTTTTACAAGTTAGAGAAAAATTGTTTAATAAAATTCCATTTCTACCAATGAAGTTGATTTACCAGTATCATCCAAATTACAGTACTGTATCTGTATTAGTTGTATGAAATTGTTACAATATCTTTGATCATGTAAGTGACACATAATGTGGACATAATCACTGTACTTTCTCTTCGAGTTATTCTGATATGGTTCATTAACCTGTACAGATTGAGCAGCGGTACAAAGGGGAAGGACTGGTGATTGCAGGGTACTACCAGGCCAATGAACACATTAGAGACAATGTGTAAGTGCACTGTATTGCTTATT
>JAGKTI010013556.1:0-10180 GCA_018397915.1 Birgus latro
ATACAGATATAATAAGGTCATATTTTCACAAGCAAGTTAATATTCTCTTCTTGTTTATTCCGGTGTCGTAGCGGTGGTTTTGCTCGTTGGTCCACACATAAACACTGATCATGAAAACCTCAATGTCTGTTGCAAAACACGGGAATCTGGTAGCCCTCATGACTGGAATGTCACAAAAGCCATGTTGCAGAACTGCCAGTCAGAATTCTTTTATTCCCTGAACTGCATCTCTCTGGAATTTTCTTACCCGGAGTTGTTTCCCACCAAACATCAGCCTACAGCTGTTCAAGTCCAAATGTTACAGATTTTCTCTGAATGGAAGATGCCAGTAATCTGGTGTATGGATTTTTTTTATTTATTTATTTGTTTTTCCTTCCTCTGTTCTATTATTTAGAAAAAACAATCTACCCATAAACCTAGCCTTTTTTCCCCAAAGGGGGTAGCCGAGACAGGACGATACACACACCAAATTACTTATCCACATTGACACATTTACTCCTATCTTAGTGGAAAAGGGACTGCTCCTCACCGCACCACACCGTACGAGGGTCAACTGTGAAGTGCAATCCAGCGACATTTGCAGCAGGGCCCGACAGCAGAGCTGGTTTACACCTGCCACATCATAATGGACCCATCCCCTTCCCCGCACCTGACTCGATCAGCTGGTCAGACCAGATGCAGGACAGCAAGGAGATTTAAGAGCAGGAGGCAGCTTGGGCAGGGAACCGCATGTTCTGAGTTGAAACCTGGTGAGCCCAGCACCATCATACTGCTCCGGGCAAAACCAGCGCCACTGCCCGACCGACACTAGAACCAGAGAATTTTTGCTTCCCTGTTATTCACTTATATTAGTGGTTAGTGATACACAACACTAAAGTCTAACCTAATACATTTAAAACATGAAACACAATACAAGAGATGCCTACAGTTAAATTATAGAACCACAGCATACAATAATCATATTTTTGACCTTATGTAATTTAGGAACAGCTTCACTGGCCACTAAACTATACAGGTTTGTTATAAGTCTGGCGACTTTTCATCTTATTCCAAGATTGTGGCCTTGAGGTAAATTCCCTTCCAGCATAACGGTACCTTACTTGCAGGTATCTCTCTGCAATAGCTTTAACCCGAGGAATCCTATCGACGTATGGGTACGTCGCAACGTTTTGCCACAGCTACACCCATCGACGTACGGGTACGTCACGCAATTGCATGGGTCATAATTTGCACAGTTTTCAAGTTTCATGGGTGATTTTTTGTAGGCATATGTGGGAGACCTTCCTCTACCTGCTGTCGAGCGGGAATACTGCCTGGCCCCACCTAACCCCCCTCCCTCCCCTCCCGCCTCCCCCCCACACTGGGCAATTCACATGTTACCAGTAACCTGGCCAGTAAAGGTATGTTGCCCCACGGTCTCTCCAATGACGAAATTCACGGTGAAAGTGATTCCTGAGGTGGAGGACAAAGAAATAAAGATGCTAGAGCAAGAAACAAACAAAAATGATGAGGTGGTAATGCCATAAAGGAAGGTGCCATATGTGGATGTTTTTGGTGGCTGAACAATACTTCTATTGCCTATATAAATGGGTGAAAACCAAAATAGTCTTGTACTACACATAAATTCGTACCAGATACATAAATAAATACGCAATTTAAAGTGGCTTCAATTAGTTAAACCCTTCCATAGTTCATTTTCATTAGCCAGGTACCCTGAGAAAGAGGGAAAACGTAAGGCTGACTCATCACCTGTAGCACCATTTATAGCCTCAGGATGGCGATTTCTCTATGAATTTTCGATGTTTCTCACCAAAAGCGAATGTTTGAGCCAAAAAAAAAAAAAAAAACTGACAATGCTCGGGACTGGGGGGTATAGATGTTGGAAATCGGTCGGGACGTGACGGGTTAATCAACAGAACAATAATTATTTTGTAGAGGGCCTGTTTCTTGCATATGTTTATTCAGTTTAAGAAATATTGTCGTAGTTATATAACCTGACAGCACTGAATACACAAGTTCAACACATTGCTTGGGACAGAAGGTAAGATGCGACTCTTTAACAGTACATTCCTTTGCTCTGAATACCTTTACACCTGAAACACAAATGTCCATCATCTTTGATGAAAAGGTTAACCAGTCTTTCGATCTGAGGTTTATCAAGATATGCATCTGGCTTTCAGCAGTACTGAACGACAAGCTTCACATCGGATGGTATTTTTCAGAATAAAAACTACAAAGCCAGCAACTAATGCAACAATTTTGCCTAAAGATGAAATTAAATTGACAAAGTCTAAAATATAGCCAGACTGTTCTATGTCTGCAACTGTTGTCGTGTCATAATAATCACTTAATACTTTTGCTTTGGCAAAAAGTTGCATTGATAGCCTGGATAGAGGAGGTAACCATCTTTTCATTATATAAGTAGCAGTTGGACACAGTGTAGACACTGACTCTAATGACAGGCAGTTATCCTGCAGTACATCCTGAATGTCATTATGCACAAGGAGTTTTTTATATACAGAAAGAATCGTCTTGAGGCTGGGTTATTAAAACAGCCTCCCATGCTTCTTATTTTACCAAAGAAAAAAAGAAAAAAAGAGTTTGATGTGATCTTGACTCCTTTTATATGCAATTAAATAAGATAAATGATGATCAGAACATGCAATAAAAGTTTCATACATATGCAGCAAGCTGTGAATGCAGAGGATTAAACCAAGAAATCCAGTCCAACCATTTGATTTCATTAACTGTAAGGCATCAGCAAGTTTCTAAGTCTTAATGTAAGTTTCTACCTCTTTCAAGAATGCTATAATTTCATTGGCGTTTTCTGTTTTGAGTGGGCGTTTAAACCCAGTGGAACACAGATTTCAAGAATCAAAAAGTGTGTTGAGAATCTTAATGAACGCAATAGTTGCCTCCCATCCCTTAAATTCACTGAACTTTTCATCAAGGCGTGGTAACAGACTCACTCAGGAGCTGTGCTGCTAATTTCACATTCATTTTCCTTTTAATCCATTCTCTATGTGCAGTTCTGACTTTATTGTCAAAGAGTAAGCCTTGAATGATCTGTAATATGTGTTAATTGGCAATATAGTTCCACCTAATCTTATTACGGTGACCATCAAAAAATGATTTCTTGTCAGCAAACGAATTTCTAACAAGTTTTAGCATGCAACAAAGATAGAAATACACCGATTTCTTGTGATGTAAGTGAATCTGAGAATGTTGATTTTCTATCATCACCGTCAATACTGCAGGCTAAATTTGTGAGCATTGAGACATTCACTGCTGCTCCATCCAGAGTTAATGATACAACAGTCACACCATCTGAATGAAGTTTAGTAATACACTGCTGCACCAAGCACCAAGTCCTGCAATGAAAAAATATCCTACAAGTTATTTCCATCTGCCACTAACTGCAACTGTCATGAATGTTAAAGTTTTTTTTGCAACTGGGAGGTGATCATCAAGTTAGGTGCCCATATCAGTAAATCTATGAAATTTTATACCATTCCACTCAACATGATGCCGAACTGACATTTCATCCATAACCAATGCACATAAAACAGGCTTACCATGTAAGGCACTTGCATCTGCTCTTGTCTTTATGGCTGAAAAGGATGGCTAAGTAAACCCTGGGTAAACATGTACACTATGAATCCTCTTTTCGAGCGTTCTTGGATGTGGCAGACAAGTATCAAAGCTTTTCTAACAAACCTGTATGCAAGAGGTGAATAAAAGTTTAGTGTTAAAGGAAAGCATCTCAGTTCCAAAGAATATTTAGCCTCAAGTTGGTTTCCATTATGTTTTGCAACTTGTCTTCTTAGTAAATCAGAAACACCACCTGTACAGTATTAGAGCACATTAATACTCTCTTCACAAATTAGAGCCTTTTTTTTCAGCTCTGCTACGTTTTCTTGGCTGCTGTTTTTCTTAAAAAGATGTCTTTTTGACTGTTGCAACCTTATATCATTTTCTTTGAGCAGGCATGCCGGTTTTCAGTTTGTTCTAACTTCCGTTTGAGATCAATTGCTTCTTGTAAAACTGGGTCATTTGTCGCGACCTCGACGAGTTGATCTGACAACTGAGGCTCGGCAACAGTTTCACCCTTTAAACCTCTCAGAGCTGCACTGTGGATTTCACATCACGTTCCTTTGGAAGTTTCATTTTCTTTGGGTTCTTGGGTAACAACGATGCCAAATTATACGAGTATTTGTATATTTTAAATTTAAGTGGAGTAACTGTGTGTTGAAGATGACCAATTTTCAGCTATTCATGTTTTCCCCCAGCCCCAAGGATTCGTTTCAGTTACACCTGAGTAACTCGAAAACTTCAATTGCTTGCAATACTTTTTTGCACCATTCGTGCGAAATTATGACTGCTCAAATGAGGGCCATTTTTCAACCGTGCCTCCCACTGCTCGAAGCGGACGAATTGCAGCTTCTATGCTGAACAACCCCTGCATAATGTTAAACTAGTGTGGACAATTATCACTTGACATGAAACTGAAATGGACCCATCTGGGACCCAACTACAACCGTCCTGCCAAGTTTCATAGCATTCCGTTTCCAGTTTCGGGTGCGCTACACAGACAGATAGGCGAACAGACATATACACGGCTAGAATTATAGCGTATTAGATTGTGAACTACAGTGGTCAGTTTCAAAATCCTTCACTACAAGGCTCCTCGGTGAATCGTTTTGGGAGTATCTAGTAACAAAAACAACTTGTTGAAACTGATGCAATCGTAGGTATTGGCATTCGATTTTTTTTTTTTTTGGGGGGGGGCGGAGGGGAGAGGAGGGTGTAAGATAGCGTATCAACGATGAAGAAATCGAGATTGAAAAAATAATCATTTAATGAGAACAAGTAGTCATCGCACTGAAGGGGTTAACTGATAGAGAATGGAGTGTTCATTACTTTCATTAAAATACAAGTTACTGTTCTAAGCCAGTTTATTTTATCAGGAGGGTGAAGGCAAAACGATGGTCGCTGGCCCTGCCCTGCTTGTGTTGGGGGTCGTGGCAGCAGCTGTAAAAGGATCCCAGACTTCCACCTTCCTTACCCAGCACTCAGGTCTGGCCACACTCACATTTACCATATTTATTTATTTATTTATTTTTGTCGACATTAAGGCGTTTATATTACTTAGAGTTAGGGTATTCTTAGTTTTCTGTAATCGAAGCGAAACACTGCAATACTTAATTAATACTGTATCCTTTTTATTGTGTGTGTGTGTGTGTGTGTGTGTGTGTGTGTGTGTGTGTGTGTGTGTGTTCACAATTTGTAAAAAATTGTGACATACTTGTTTATATACTTGTCTTCGGTAATTTCTCGTGCATTTCATATTTTTTGTTGTCTGAGTACTGGTAATGTAGTTAAGAAATGAACCAGAAAAGGCAGGAGCGCATATCGTCAATCTTCAAGTATTTGTGGCTGACTGAAGTTCCAGACTGGGGCATGAAAACTTTAAAGGGCAGAAAGATATACCGTTCATGACAAAACTAGAACACCATACTTCAAATAGTGACGTAAAAATCCTGAACGTTCATATACATCTTCCTGCGTGCAGCCTCTTCCTGGCCAGGTCGTACCAGTATGTATACATCTCCCTCTGCCGTAGGGTTAGGGGCGTCATGAGAGATATATATACAGCGGCTCGAATTCGACAGCTTTCTGTTTTAACTATAGTATTATAAATCACACTCACACATTCACACATAGTATATAGAAATGACAAGTTGTGAGCACATCGATCCGTGAAAGCACATTCACTTGCATGGATCTCGAAATCACGCAGGTGGTGAAGTTGGTCGAGCCCCATGCAAATTAGGATGCGTTCACGGCTCGATGTTATCACAAAACTTATAGTACAGGATACGAAGACTGTATGGATATAAAACGAGGAATGAACTGAGGTTTGAGAAAGATATAGTGAGGAAACCAGATGAAACCCAAACTGTTGTATGTGTTTAGAAGGTAAGGGGCAGTATAGCGAGACTAAAGGATGGAAAAGAGATTCATGAAAAAGGAGAGGAAAATAATGAAATAATTAGCAGTAGGTTAAAGTGTATTTAAAATGAAAAAGATAATCGATGTAACCGAATGAGGAGGTGGTGACTCAGCAGCTGACCATGACAGTATCTGGGAGAAACGAGATACCACAAATGAAGAAGGATCTGAATGAAAGACAATGGGACCAGATGAGGGATGGAAGGTTTTGGAACAAATACGTAGACCGGTCGGTGCCACCAGTGCATACTATCAAATGCTCGTTGGACAGTGAAGTATAGCAAGAACACTGGAAGAAACACAAAGTGCCACTTTATGAAGGTGAAGCTACAGAAGATTCATTTACTGATGCTTATAGACTGGTACACTTCATCGGCATCGTTTGCAAAATTTCTGGCAGATAATTATGAGAAAAAAAATGGATTTCTCTTTAAGAACAAGGTAATATCACAGAAGTTTTAATTCAGGAATGGATTATCTTTTGACACAAAACTACCTGTACTGAGTTTCTGCAGTAGAATGGTGGATATAATACAAGAAAGGCAGAGCTGGGTAGCCTTTGTCTTCCTGGATTTAAGGAAGGCATTCAGTAGGGTGCCACACAGAAGACTGCTGCGGATAATGAGAACTATCGGGGGCGATAAACTGTTCAAATGGATGGAGAAGTATTTGATGGGAAGAGGAATGAGAAGAGTTATAACAGGCATGTATTCTCGGAGGAGGAATGTGGTTAATGGGGTGCATTTAAGTTCAATATTCACTCTTACTGTTTTTAGTATTAGTGAATCACATGCCAGTGGGTTTAAATAATTAAATGAATGTCTTTGTAGGTGATCCAAAAACACTAAAATATATCCAATATGACGAAAGCTGTAAAGAGTTGTACTTTGATTTGGATAAACTGTGTAACTAAAGCCAAACTTGGAAAACGTATTTCAGTGTCAACAAGATGCCATCACCTTGGAATGGGCGTAAGAGGCAAAGATCGAGCTAAAAATTTGAAATGGGAAGTAGAGGGATTATCTATGCAGAAGTAACAAGATGGGATAAATAACTTATCAGCAGCATATACACTGAAAACGGACTAGCAGGCTGTAGCAGCAAGTAAACAAACCCGTGAGAAAGCTTTCCTTATTCTAACGAAATTCTGAAGGATCTAGCAAGCTACCATCCTCCAGCCTTTGCAGAGAGCTATTGTAAGACCTAGTTTTCAGTACTGTGTCACTTTGGGAATTCAAGGGTTTTTGGACTTTGTCAGTAGTTTTTAGATATATAATAACCCATACACCTGGCCAGACCCCTTTGGTTGGAGGTTCCCATGTCTGCGCATGCGCAGTGCAAGGAGCATGACGTGTAGTATCGTCATGGCTACGTCACTCTGCCCGAGCACATGCACCTACTCCACACGACTGATGAAGGTGTTGCCAATGCACTGAATGCAACCCTATTAGGGCGATATGGAATACTCTGGACCTACCACCCTCACTGATCTTGAGGTCGACCTAGCACTCAGTGACGACGACGTCACAGCTGATGAAGCTTGGTTCCCACTTGACCTTCATAGACACCAGGGCTCCACATCTACTGCAGTAGCAGTAACTCCCAGACTTCCTCAACCTGTAGCCCACCACCATGCCACGCAGAGCTCCACCTTCGCCAAACGTCCCATGGAACATGCTTCAGATACCATCAGTGAACTATCGTCTCCTGCAGATAAAGCACCAATGTGCAATGAAGCTTCTCAGCGCAAGGTTCCTGATCACTTCCTCCCTCGCCTCACACCAACGAAGACACTTTTCCTGCCTGCATCACCTCCATGGGCTTAGTACATCAAACTCCTCTTCAAAAAGTACCTGACTGTTAATGTGAAGCTTCGTAATTTGAGGTCACCAAGAAATTCCGTCTCGATCAGGATCTATCTGAGGTCAAGATGTCTGCTGTCACCCCCTGCTTCGTCTATATATCAAGATGACGTACGGACATCACAGACAAGGTCACGAGTGGTGAGTTTCTGTCCCTGTTTCTGGATGTTTAGGACTCAGTGGACAGGCCCCGTAAGTTCCCTACCTACCTTATGACACGCTACTCATGGCCAAAAAACTTCCTGGCATCGACACTGCTCGTCATCTGCATCAAAATGAGACGCCCATCAACTGGCTTGATGTCACCAGGAATCTCCGAGATCCTTTTCTGACAGTTGTCGACTTCGGTTTCCTCCCTTGTCTACAATCCTGTGTTCTACACAGAATGAAGGACGAACAGCCGTTGTGCTTCAAATGCTGGAGAATCGGACATATATCACACTACTGCTCTGCCTCGGAGAAGTGTGTGAGGTGTGCTGCCAACCGGGCATCCTGGACTTGCCCATATCGCACCTCTCCACCACCCACCACTGCTGCCACTACTTCTACTTCGAAGCAATTACCTCGCCAGGAATGGTCTCACTATTTTCACCCATTCTTCTTTATCACATCAACTTCTCCATTGCTCTGTAGATGATGATTTGATCTTTCAGCTTTTTGAGGTCACAGTGGGCAATGGTAGGATCTGCTTATGTAATGTCTGTTCTGCCCCTTGAAGGATTAATCTCCCTGCCCTCAGTACTCCTACAATTCATGGCACGATCATCATGGGTAACTTTAATCCCCTGCATCATGATCTGGGTGAAAACCCTCTTACTCCAAATCGCAATGGCCTTCCTCACCTTGAATACATCCGACTCTATCAACCCATTTGCTGGGGGACTGGTGTGCCACGCACACATGTGAAGGCACTCGTGATCACATAATAAACGGGCAGGTGCCGTCCCATGTCAGGTGCTCTTCCATACCTACCCTCAGCCTCCACAATTCCCTTCCTGCTGGACCTTCCCCTCCTCACACTTGCATCTGCATTACCATTCCTCCTGTGTACTGCTCTATGCACATCTCATACATTTACAACCTCCTCCCCACAATTGATTTAGTCACCTGATAACTTATATTCCTCCCTGGTAAACTCCAGCCATGACTTCCACAGCCGCTGTGTTACAAGACCACACATTAAAAGTCGCCCTGAAGCTCATACTTGGACAACTGATCAGTGCATCCTCCAACCTGAAAGGAAGGTGGTGCAAGATGGTCTCTCTTTCCAGAGGCAACCAACACCTGACCATCTGCACCAGTACGAGGCGTCAAGAGATGATCTAATTGCCCTCCAGAAATGCGTCCACACTGAATCCTGGAGGAAGTTCACAGATAGCATCAACCATTAGACTTGGTATCTAATAAACAAGGTTGTCAGGAAAAAGCCCTCAAGTGCTCTTCACCACTGTCCAGCTAAATACGCACCAAGTTTTATTAATAAATCGTCTGAACAACACAAGCACACAACTTTCCCACACATATTCAAGATGCACTCTCCTCCCAATAAAATGTCCACATTCTCCGTCTGATGGCAGCATTACTGAAGGATGATGAAGATGATAATGTGCTGAGAACTGAGGACAAATTGCGACGTGCTGTCACTAAGAGTAAGGCAACAGCCCCCATGGATGGCTGTTACAACACAACACAACAATTACACTCAAAAGTACTTCTCAAACTACATTCAGTCTCTACTAGACAGATGACTACGCCACTGGGTAGAGAGACATGCATGTATCGCCCCTACTTCGGATGGGTATATATATATATATATATATATATATATATATATATATATATATATATATATATCAAGTCACGTAAGGCGCGGCTAATTGCTTCTGGACTGCTACCGTGCCATTGAAATAACTAAACCTATGGGAAAAGTGGTATTTGATTCTGGACGTTCGCCCGAAGTCCCCCTTTTCACCCCACATTTTCTCATTTTTTCTCACTTTACATATGCACACAAGAATCCAGTCAGTGCATGTATCACACATAACAACAGGCACAAAAACGGAAGGGTGATCAGACTTGTGTCTACTTGAGCAATACCACGCACTGCAGATCGAGCGAAAAAAAGCTCGGCCAAGTAGACACAGATCAGCTGACCGACCAAACCATTAAAGATGGCGGAGGCTGCCTGGTCAAGCACTGATTGAAGAAGTTTATTTGATAAAGTTTGTATGCTCAATTGTCAACAAAACTCACATTTAGCCCATTAATAATAATTCTTATATACGTGATGATGATGGGAGGCATAA
>JAGKTI010013556.1:10540-22869 GCA_018397915.1 Birgus latro
CGGGTAGGTCACTGTTACATTACTGCTGAGGCGAGTAGGCCACTGTTACATTACTGATGAGGTGGATAGGTCACTGTTACATTAGTGCTGAGGCGGGTAGGTCACTGTTACGTCACTGCTCAGGCGGGTAGGTCACTCAGGATCTTTGTACCGTTGTGACATCATCAGCTGCGGCAGATGTCATGGTGCGTGACGGTGGTGGTGGTGAGTGACGACCCAGCCTTCCTCGCCGCCTTCGCCCACTGGTCCCTCAAGGGCCGCCTCCTGGTGTGGTCCACCAGGCTCCTGGTGCTCACTCGCCTGCCCAGGGACGGCCTTGGGTCTCTGCTCGCCTCTCACTGGACATTCTCCATGATGAACACCATGGCCATCAACATCGATATGTCTGCACGAACACCCGTGTAAGTTTATACCGAAAGTTACACAACAAAATTTCATAACAGCTTTGGTAAGACACAAAACATTTATAAACTTACCAGAGCAGTAAATGTTAAAGATCTTTTTTATTCTACCCACCACCAATAGTAACTGATTAGTAAACATTAACATACATTAAATTTGTAAGCAGGATATTGAGCGACAGCAACTTGTGTGAAATATTTTTGCTAATATCTTTTTTTGTATCTGTGTGGGGATAGGGAGCATAAGAAGTTTGGGAACACCAGAACAAGTATGGTCTTTCTAAACATATACATCATCCACATATGGATAGAAAACGGAGTGTAAGGTAAGGGGAAGGATGCAGACAGAGAGATGCCATTAGGAGCATCACACCTGGGTATTAGTAAGAAACTGAAGATGAAGTTTAGAAGAAGTATTTTAATGTCTAACAGAGAGCAGTTTAGAATAGAGGTCAAATAATTAACTAATGAGAAGTGAGGTACGAGTAGTAAATTGCCCTGACATCTGTTTTCCCTGTCTTTTAAAAGGGGGCAGTCATCAAATAAAAATTTTCTTTCTCCTCCTGAAATAACTCGGAGAATAGGTTGTTTTGATAAGGTGTGTGGATATCAGGAACGTGAACGCAGTTTTAATAAAAGTGTACTTGACGCTTAATAGAGCATTGAACAGACTGAAGAATTGCTTTTTTTTTTTTTTTTTTCTACGTGTCCGACCCTGGGCAAAGGCTTCGGTGCCTATTCCCAAGTCCAGGTAGTCTTCCTTGGGGCCCAGTGGTCCTCCTACATCTCCACATGTTACCACTTCGGCGCTAACACCCACCACCCATATTGAATACATGCTAGGGCTGTCTCACAGGACTGGTGTACTGGCATTAGCGGGGGTACTTTTACGACATGTCGGCAGGTCGTCTGGTAGATCAGAAAAGTCTACTTTTCTATGAAATTCAAATCCCTAAACTGTTCCCTGCCCCAGCCGGGATTTGAACCTGGGTCCATTAGGACTGCAGGCCACCTCTCTACCGATTCTGCCAGCGTATACAGTCGCTAAGCATTTGCAATCGAGACACGCACTGACGCCAAACTGGACATGGACATGCTCTGTCGTACAGGACATGTCCATGCGAAATTTCAGCTCATTCCTCCCAGCAGTATGACCTGTAGAGGGTTCCTAATGTCTTGCAAAAATCGGGCACAAAAGTGCGTATGACTCGCGCGACACTGACAGCACGTAGTTATAACGTACACCACCGTTGATCGTTCTGAGTCTTATGATGCATGGCACATCGAAATCTGAGAGGGTCAAACGTGGAAGGAAATCCACACGCAGACAGCGCTTATTCACATAGTATTATTGATCCTAGAATATTGGACATCAACATTTGAAATGAGCAATATTCCTTGGCTAAGTATTACACAACTGGTTATAATTTTATTTGCTGAATTATACTGGAGTAGAGGAGCAATTTCTTTAACTTTCTTTGCTTTGATATCGACATAATGTAAGTTGCATTGCAGATTTACTGGTCCTCTTTTTTGTCATATCAGACTAAGTTGATATCACTGCGCTACAAAAATCACAGAAGAGAATGCTTAGATGTAACATCCAAACCAAATCGCAAAAGATGAGGTGTGACGAAATCACCATAGTCACTTGGAATATGCAGGTGTGGCGTATTTAGGCAAAGTGTTATGCGAATGGTTATCACTCTTTTTACACTAGCTTAATAAAAAATTGCCATCTCTCCATCATGAATGCTGAGCTGTAGCAATGGATGAGCACCGGAATATGGTACTAGTCAAGAAGTGCTTTGGATATTATGTTTAGCCGCATGACAGTCTTTTTCCGCCACCCACTTTCCTCAAGCAAATCGCTAAATAACGAAAATCTGGGCCAAGTTAGAGTAAAGACGATATTGCTACTTGTTTAATGCCTGCTTACATCGTAGTGCAAAAACAATATTAAAATCCTTTATTTGACAATTATTGTGTATTACAGCTGATGAATATAGATACAGTATCTATCTATCTATCTATATGAAATGATCCATATCTAATATTTATTGATTATTACAGATTTGTTATATGATCTAATTTTCTTTTATATGACTTACGGTATATTGTGTATTACAGATATGGAATATATCATTAGTGTTCCTTTATTTATCATTTATTGTTTACTAGCTTAAAAGTCCGCACTCCGTGCGGACTTTTAAGCTAGCTCCTGCGGAGGGCTAATTGGGCCTCTGGCCCAATTAGCCCTCAATTGAGTTCTTCAAATCACAAACTCCGTGGAACTTCAATTGAGTTGAGTTCTTCAAATCACAAACTGTTCAAGCACCAGATGAAGGGTAGATTTTCAATCCCGGGATCATCCTCATTCCAAAAAGGTATAATATGTCTATGTAGAGCAAATGTGTCCCGAGTGAGAGGGGTTTCAGACACACGGACGGACAGACAGAATTTCACAAATTGTTCAAGCACCAGATGAAGGGCAGATTTTCAATTCCGGGATCATCCTGATTCCAAAATGGTATAATATGTCTATGTAGAGCAAGTGTGTCCCGAGTTAGAGAAGTATCAGACGGACGGACAGACAGAATTTACCATTTATTTATATAGATTACAGATGTGGACTGTCGTTAGTCTCCTTTATTTGACATTTATTACATATAATGAATATTACAGATGTAGAATATCTTGTTCATGTTATTTGGCTTTTGTTGTTTATTACAGATGTGGAATATTTGCATACCTGCCGTATACTCCCACTGGTGCTCGAGTAGTGCAGGTGGCCTCGTGGACCCCGAATCGAGGCTTTATCCACCTCAAGTCTCGCAGCATGTTTCCTGATAAATTCCGCAAGTTCGTAATGTATCCAGTCTATCTGTCTGTCTATAACCAAACGCCATAATACCGGAGGATGTGGCCGCCAACAAATCGCCTCCATATCACCGTGTCCTTTGCCATCAGGCTATTCTGTCTTCAGTTCATACACTCTTCACTAATATACTTCTCCATTTCATTAATTGCTTCTAATTAACTTGAGAATGTTACTGTAATGTTTCACTTATTTTCAGACTTTACCATTTTTCTTTCTTTACTGCTGAGCTGTAACAGTGGAAAAACACCAGAATGTGACTCTAATCACTGTGATGTGGCTCGGAAAAGACATGCAATGAAACAATAGTATTGTCATTTTTTTACGACTGTGCTACGGAAAAGATGCTGTAAAAGAGGTAAATTTTCGCGAAGGTACGGTTGTTGCTGTTTTTGTTGTTGCTCAACCTCGGAAAGCGTGAAGGAGCAGTGTCGACAGCAGGTAAGCAACTGCCCTGTAGTGTCCCATAGATTTCCTTCACCGCTGATATCGTGTTTGTGTGTACAATCTGTTATGCAGTGTTCCGGTACGTGTGTTATGTTGTGTGGGACAAGCCAGGCATGTGTCATCTGTGATTCCACTCAACTCAAATATAAACTGTTAATTGAGGAGGGTTGGGTGATAGATGAACTCGATCATCTCCGTTCAAGGACACCTCCGATGGGTGAATGCCAGGAGGGGGTCTTGGATTATGGTGTTGTGATCAATGTGCTGTATTTTCGTGCGTGCAAAGTGAGTATTTTGGCGTTTTTTTTTTTATTGCTAGTTTTGGATTATCTGGAGGTGGGATATTGTTCTAAAGCCTCTACAGCAACATGCTACTAAATGACTGGGATTGATAATGTTTGTGTGGTGACTGCTTTATGTGCTTAGGTGTGTTGTGTTTCTCGGTCATGTAATGACAGGGGTGGTGCATATTAACACAGGCTGCTGCATAGAGTTTATGTCTCTCATATAAAGGTAGTCTCTGACAGGGTGAACTTTCGTGTCAGAGTTTAAGTGGGCTGTGGAAGTGCTTTTGGTGCTGCCAGTAGCAATGCGTAGGGCATAGTTCTGTATGATTTGCAAGGTGTTTAGTGAGTATTAGATAGGATGGAAGCTCACGCCAGGGAGGCATAAGACATCACTGATCTAATGTATTGTTTGTAAAGAGAGTGTTCATGTTCCGTTTTGTTGTCCAGTCTGGCCCGGGTAGTTGCCTTCAGTGCATTAAGCCTATCCAGTTCTGCTAACAGACTTTAGAAAAGTATAATTAACAGCTTTTCCAAACGTGATCTGAGAATCCAGGTTAAACGTGAGTGATATGGAACGGAGATGGATGGTTTGGGGAACTCGTATAAACCACACGAAAGTGAGAACCAAAACAAATTCTCCCGGGCAGGTCGCGGTATGGATCTGTGATTATACCAATTGCCCCTAACGAGGCTTACAAGAGCAAAGCCAGGTAACATTTCTAATGTGATATTTTACCGACACAACAATGTGAAAAATATCGATTATTTTATTTTATCCAGCGATTACACAATGGCCTGCATTCCCTACTTGCCTTTTCTATGCAATTTATTTTGTTTATTAGAGCTTTGTGTCCTCTTTTGAGTTACATAAAATGCTTTCAACATCACAGTACTATGCATAAATAACATACGAGAAGATATTAACCACCGATATTCAAAAATAAATAGCAAAGGAAGAGGTGCTAGGAAGCCTCCTTAACCGACGAGAACAGGAGTCAATGTTGGGGAAAAAAAAAACTATGTGCGACTGAAAAAAAAAATGTATATTGTTTCAGTTTTCACGGCATGAGGATGAACGCTACAGCTCTTCCCTATGAACCCTATTGGATCACATCAGGGGAGGGCGACAACACCACACACTTCGGCATGGACTACAACCAGCTGATGTACCTGGCCAGGGCACTCAATTTCACAGTCTATATTTTACCTTCAAGAAACTGGGACGAGGTGGAGTATCTAACAGTAATAATAGTGCTTCTTTTCGACAATGATTTTGCTTATCTTTAATTGTTTTCTATAGCTTTTCAAAACTCAGACACTGTCAACCACAATATAGAGTTTGGCAAAAAGAGGTTTGAAATATGCTCCGTATCCACGGAAACTAATTTTTGCTGGACACTTTCTGCATTTTGCTTCTGTTAATTAGATTGTTGTTAGTCAGGCAATTCATTCAGGTTCATCATTCATATAATGGCATTAAGTACTTGAAATATTAAGGCTCGTATTCTCTTTGGTTAAGGAGGCTCCCTAGCTCCTTTTCCTTAGTGATTTATTTTGCCTACTCGTCCGTGCTTCTCTCTGGTATACTTTTTATATCTTTTCATTTCCAATACAGATTACATAAATAGACACGAAATATATAATTAACAAATTATGCAGAAATATACTTCTAAGGAAGAGATGTTAAGAAGCTTCCCTAACAGACGAGAATATGGGTTTAAGTTCTTCAGCCCAAGGACATCTCATTAGACTCTTACAATCACCACCTGATTTTGTTCAAGTTAGGAAGTTCTTTTAGTAAAGAAGTGGTTAATGAAGTTTTTTTTCCCAGGCCCTTCAGTTCATAATGCCGCTCCTGAGCTGTACAGTTACTTCCGAAAATAATGAAAATAAAAAAAAAAAAAAAAAAGGTCTTTGAAATGAGATGCTTAATAACATGTACAATTTCTGTTTCATTTGGTTTCGTACAGTGACGCCTTGTATATATATTTTTTGCAACTGCAAAACACTGTATGCAACAAAAAGTTTTATGCAACAAATCGTTTCATGCTACAATAAGGTCGTGAGTAATATAAACCTGAAATACAAGACTGAATCGAGTTACATGCGTATTGAGAACAAGGCTATGGTTACATATGCCAGTATGGTTAGATTCCCTGGACTGGCCTAAAGGGTAAGAGGACATGTATTTTTGTCAGGAATGGATTTCTGAAGTGGCTTAAGTACAGGTTTGCATATAATACCCTATGTATCTCTCTATTGCCAGACGCCTTAATCCAGTAAGGGGTGGCCATAAACAAATTCAGTAAAAGGCAAAATTTGCACAGGACAACCTAAAGGGAAAATGGTATTAAGTAACTAAAGGGAATCTCAACTTTACTTGATTCCTTTACTCTTATGACGCACTTTACTTTTTTAAACAATCTCCCGACTACTTTGCTTTATTTAAGGAGAGCCTTTCGTAGTAAAAAGGCTTATGAAACCTATATTTAGTCTTAAAATTTCTAAAAATCTCTAGCAGCAGAAAGGAAAACCAGGAAATTACTCAGGGGACTATTTTCTTAGCCATTAAGATGCCTCCTTGATGGAAGGGAATAATTTATATACGTGCCAGGTTCAAACGGTTTCACTTACCTTTCCACAGGTAACTGATCAGGTGGAGGCCAGGCAGTCCTTCGTTGCCAGTATCATCTACCCAGCCCTACCCATTTATCAGGAGATGTAAGAAAGACTTCTGTATAACCATTACACCATCCTGAACTGTGTCCACCTAAGTTACATCAACAACTCCTTGCAGTAATTTATTTTGTAATAGACTGGCCAAGAGTCAGGCTGCATCATAATATACAGTAAGTTCCTTTCGTTACGAAACCTTACCTTTCCATCTCGAGAAAAGGAGGCAATGACCACTATGTTTTAGTTGAAAACTGAAACCTACGAGCAAGATCAGCCATTCGTCTGTTTTTGATGTTTGTGCTATAATTCACTGACACTAACGCTGACTAACCTCCTTTCCTTTACGTGGCCATATCTACCCGTCTTGAGAAACGAGCAGACGTCGATGTAACCATTCTGTACTGAGGCCACTAAAGATACACAAAACATTTGAAACTTGCTTTAAAATGTCAACTGTGTATTTTTGGTGAATTAATGAGCATCAGATACTGCAATCGTGAGTCAGTCGTTTTGCTGACCCATAATCCTGTGGAAGGTGTCCCAGTGAAGAGCGGCCAGTTAGCTAGTGTCAAGATGATAGAAGCCTGGCTAACCTGCACCAGTAACAGTTAGCAGTGACACTGTTAGGCAACATCCACACAAAACTCCCTATTCCCGCCGGCTATGGAAGCTCCCTAACAACTCTTCCTTAACAAATAATTTTTAGAAACGGCTGGTTGAAACTGTATCTATTTGTATATAAATGATGCAGAGTACAGGGATATTGCAAGAATTGATGTAACACAGAAGAGGGCAGTGAGGTGTAATAAATAAAATGAATCGCATAGGAAAATGTGTTAGGGAGCCCCCAAACCAACAAGAATATGGGCCTAGGTTGTGAGTACTTTTGGAAGCCAGCGACACGGGTAAAGGGTCAGCAGAATTTACAGGGCATGAGCCGACCTCGTAACATTTCACTTCTAGCGAATTATGCGGCATATTACACGTTTTTATTCTCTTGTTTGGTATTTTTTTATATATATATATATACATAGTTTATACACGTGACATACGAGGGATTCTTAGAATACAATTGTCTAAATAAATAGCTGAGAAAGAGGTGCTGCAATGTCCAAAGCCACTTCGGCCTGCACTCTCGTTGGTTAAGGAAGCTCCCTAACAGCTTCATTTTAGCGATTTATTTTGCTTATTACACTCATTACACGTTACAATCCTCTTCTGTTTTACAGAAATCCTTCCATCATTGCCATACTCTGCATAAATGGCACACAATAGGTATTAAGCACCCATAGCCGATAATAAATCGCTCAGGAAGAAGTGTTAGGAAGCCTCCTTAACAGACTAGAATACGAGCCTTGGAATACAACTCATGACTTTGTATTATACGGTGAGAGAGAGAAGCATCTTCCTAGTTCCGTCAGAAGACAATTTGCAACTGATGAAATACAGTGAAAAAATCCTGTCTCTACTGGTTTTTGTCTCAGATGGTTCGATTATACCCATATACTGTATATTCGTCAAACTTTGCGAAAATACTTGTCTGTGTGTAGAGTACATACTGAATGGTCCCGTATTCTCGTCAGGTGAGGAGGCTCCCTAGCACATCATCCTTACCGACTTGTTTTTTGGATATGGCTGGGTAACATCCTTTTGTACATTATTTATGCGGAGTACGACAATCAGCAGGCTTTATATTACACAGGAAGGTTTAATAAGGTGTAATAAGCAAAGCAAATATGATTAGAGGAGATAATAGAGAGCCTCCTTATCCACGGAGAATATGAGCCATGACCACTTCTCACCCCTGGTATATTGCAGGTGAGACCACGTATATTTGGCAGCAAATGAACCTACGACAGCGTCAATGCGTTGCAGAGGTCTAGCATTTGCTACACTTAACGATCTTGACATAATCACATGTTTGTTGGTGATACTAACATGAATAAACGGAGATTTCAAAGATTAGCTGAGATGATCAACTACCTGCGATGCATGAACGTAAGAAATTGTAACTAGACTAACACTTCTCATTGACACTGTCCCAGGTTCATGTGTGGCCAGCTGTAGAAGACCTAATTTCCCTGCTGCTTTGTTTCAGGTTTGACTTAACATATTCAATCGATCAGGACACTCTGGTTTTCGCTATGGCCAAACCCGTGTTAGAACCCAATTGGCTCAGTTTTTACTATCCTCTGGGCAACCAGGTGTGGGCAGGAGTGTTTACCTCCACGCTGGCCATTTGCTTCACATTGATCTGGGTGAGTATGGGGGTTAAGATATCACCATTGCCAGACTAAGTTAATTAGAGTTCATTTATTTATTTCCCGAACTCCTTCTCTTTGGAATTCGTTTCCCAACGTTAGTTTTCCCCCAAACTTCAACCTACAGCACTTCAAGGCCAACTTGCAACTTTCCTTCTTGCTGGATGTTTGGTCTCATTCAGACAGTCCCAAAAGATGGATGACCATTCCCAACTCTCTAACTATCGCCCAATTGCTTTAACATCCTGTGTCTCAAAAGTTTTCGTGTCTACTCTTAACAGAAACATTTTACAGCATCTTTCCTACCATAACCTTCTTTCTGATCGTCAGTATGGGTTTCATTGGGGACGCTCCATTGGCGATCTTCTCACATACTTTTCAGATTCCTGGTCATCCTCCTTTCGGGACTTTGGAGAAAGCTTTGCCAGTGCACCTGACATCTCTAAGGCTTTCGGTCGAGTCTGGCATAAATCTCTGATTTCCAAAGTGCCCTCTTACGGTTTCTACCCTTCTATCTGTGCCTTCATCTATAGCTTCCTTTCTGCTCGTTCTATAGCTGCTATTGTAGACTGCCATTGTTATTCTCCTAGATCTATCAACAGTGTTGTTCTTCAGGGCTCTGTCCTATAACCAGCTCCCTTCCTGTTATTCATCAGCAACCGTCTAAGTTGTGTACATCTAACCCTATCCACCCATACGCTGATGATTCTACCCATCACCCTTCCAGTCAGTTCTCGCAACATCCATCTCAGCACTTACTTCAACAAACAAGGGATGAGGTTATGGCACACCCATGTCTGACTTGGCTCGTATCTCCGACTGGGGTAAAAATAGTCTTGTTTTTTAATGTATCAGAGACTGCGTTCTTACACCTATCAACCTGACAAAATCATCCACAGGAGTACCCACTAATGTTTAACTTGGGGTTTCATTCGCTCGGGACTTATCTTGGAAAGATCACAGTACATCTCTTGTAAAATCTGCTTCCAAGAGATCAGGTGTACTAAGTCAACTCCATACTTTCTTTACCCCTTCACAGTTGTTGACCTTATACACGGGTTTTATTCGCCCCTGTGTAGAGTACAACACTCATGTGTGGGAAGGCTCCCCACATACAGCTCTTAATAGGGTGGAGTCAAAGGCTTTTCGTCTCATTAACTCTCCTCCTCTTACTGGTTCTCTTCAACCTCTGTCTCATCGCCGTACTTTTGCATCTTTATCTCATTTCTGTCGTTATTTCAATGGTCATTGCTCATCTGAACTTTCTGCTTGCATCCCTCCACCTCTATGACGGGCGCATAGCACCCATCTAGCAACAAACTCTCATCCCTTTTCTGTCCATCTCTCTAATGCAAGAGTTAACCCTTACTCACAGTCCTTCATTTATGAAACAAGTCATCTCTGAAACTGTCTCCCTGTCAAATACAGTGTGTCCAGGCATATCAAAATGAACGGATGTTTAATTGGGCTGTCTTTCTATTCTTTCTGTTTTTGTGTACTTGGAACGGTTTGCGGGCTCCTGGCCATTGGTTCCTTCTTCCTTGCATTAAAAAAAAAATGCTGTAGTCTATTTGACTGGCCTGTTCATCTAAAATGTGTGGGGCAAGTAGGGTGTGTTTGATTCGTGGCTGCTCATTGGCCGCTGTTGATGTCACTGGAGTAAATGCAGGCATGTATTCTAGTGCAACATGCGGACTTGGGTGTACACCGTGGGTGGATATCATGAGCAACATGCGGACGTGGTTCACTGTACATTGTGGGTCCGTGGGTGGATATTTTATTTCAAACGTCACTCATCATTTGATAAAACTTTATGATCAACTTTATTTTTTTTTATAACGGCAAACTATTTAAGCTAAATTTGACCTCTTTGGCTTCGGAAATTATTCCTTCTTTAAACTGGCCGCTTAGATTGGAGGGAATTTAAAAATACAAATAAATGTGTTAAAATAAGAAGAGCTGTAGATTTCCATCATCGGCGGCCAATCAGCAGCTGCTAATAAAACACACCCTTCTCACACGATACATCTCAGCTGCACAGGTAAATCAAATAGAGTGTACCAATGATTAACTTGTTACTGCTCCAGGGTTTCCTTTTGCAGGATGGCAATGTGGAACGAATAGAGTGAGAGACTGACTCAAGAGGGTGTATGATATTGCAGTCGGTAGGAGGAAGAGAGGGAGATAGAGAATGAGATGGGGCGATGAGATAGAATGTAATGGGAGGTTATGTGTCTTTGGCCCGTATTCTCATCGGGTAAGAAAGCTCCCTAACACCTCTTCGTAAGTGATTTATTTTGCTTAATATACCTTACCACCTTCATGTGTGATATTCAAGTCATTCTAATATCGCCGTGCTCTGCATAAATGACGTGCAGATTGATATTCACAAGCTGTATTAAAAATTAAATTGGTATGGGAAAGGTGTTAGGGAGTCTCCTTGTCCGATGAACTGGCCTTGGAAATAAGGGTAGTCAATGAGTATGTACAAAAATGCCTGGAGGTGCTTTTGTAGAAGTCAGCTCTCATAGGATGTGTTCTCACGCAGTTGACAAATAATTTGACTGATAGTCTTAATTTTCGGGTATTAAATATATATCGTACTTATAGATGACTGTTATATGGTAAAATATCATAATCAAATTTTCCACTTCATCAGATCCCGAACATTCTAACACAACGTTTCCCTTTTAGCCTTCACGAAATACAACTCACTTGTTTTATATAAGTATAAATCTCGACATTGTGTAGTTTAGACTTAGTAAGGTTAGACAAATTGTTTGTAAATTTGTCTTTTGTCCCGACGGAAAGAAGTTGGCTAGATTATTTAACCCCTACACAGCGGGGTTGTCGGACGTGCTCCGTGCATTCCAGCAGGGATATTCGCGCTCTGACTGACTTTTTAAAAATATTTGCCAAAAATCAGTTATTTGTCCTAGAATATTATAATTACATATGCATATGGCATATACCTTCAGATTTCTCCAGGGAAGTTTTTTTTTTTAGCACTCGTCGACTACCGTAGGACTTGTGGAGACTTCTGAATTTGGGTAACTAAGTCTCCACTTTACACTTCCCGACATCCCCTAATCTGAATACCACTGCCAGATATTATCACAAAATCTTCCTCAGGATTATCCACTAATGTTTAATAATGTCCAGCTCAGTCCTGCATCATCCTTGAACATGCTTTGGGTTTCATTCTCTCGGGATTTGTCTTGGAAAGAACATATTACATCTCTTGTGAAATCTGCTTCCAAGAGATTAGGTGTGCTAAGCCGTCTCCAAACTTTCTTTACCCCTGCACAGATGTTGACCTTGTACACGGGTTTTATTCGCCCGTGTATGGAGTACAACTCTCATGTGTGGGGAGGCTCCC
>JAGKTI010013557.1:0-16549 GCA_018397915.1 Birgus latro
CACACACACACACACACACACACACACACACACACACACACACACACACACATACACACACACCACAGCGGCTGTCTCACAATCCCCGCAGAGTTGATTACTGGGATATTTGTTGGACTCTAGAGGTTCTGATAGCGGAGAGAGAGAGAGAGAGAGAGAGAGAGAGAGAGAGAGAGAGAGAGAGAGTCGATTGCAAGGAGTTTTGGCGTTGTATAGAACATTCCAGCATTTTCTTTTATTTCTTTCACACAAAAGACTGAATACTTGCATAGAGTTTTTTTTTGTCTCCCATCTCATTACACGTCTTTTTTATTTTTTATGAAATTGTTAACTTCCATATCATATGCTGTTGTTGTTGTTGTTGTTGTTGTTGTCCTAGTTTCATCTGAGCGTGAGGTCAGTGAACGATAGGAAACCAGCCACTTCAGCCGACCACTGTCAGAGATCTGTTATTGAGGTTGTGCTGGACTGTCTGTGTTGTGATGCTGTAGTGTGTGAGGGAAGTGTGTTGTAGTGTGGTGCAGTGTGCGGGGCTGCTTTACGGTGTGGTCATAAGTGGAGTGTTTGTGGACATAATTCTTTTAGGTCATCCACTTCCACTTTCTGCAATGCTTCCCTCAATTCTCTTGTAGTGACTCTTCCCTCTCTTCTTGTTGGGCATATAATTATGACTGACATTTTCTCCACTTATAATGCCTACGTTTTTATCACTACTATTTCCTTTGATGTCAGTATCTCCCTCCCCCCTCCCCTCTCTAGTTTACACATAATCCCCTTTCAAATGCTTTTCATCTATCTCCAACTCTTATTCTTTCTTAACCCCATCAATGGAATAACGTCATTTATCATTTATACTTTATTCCTGGCCACCGTCAGGCAATTTTACTCGGCTGGTGAGAGACTTTTCACGCTGGAGAGGTCATATGCAAATTTCTTTTTTCCTTTGAATACAAGAGATCTTCCCTAAGCTGAATAAAATCGTTTAGAGTTAGCGACAATATACTATTTTTTTTTTAATTAACAAAATGGACTGAGGAAGTAGAACAAATAAAAAAAAAAACTTCCATACACCAGATTACACGTGGAGTTCGTTCATTTTAACTTGGCTGAGATTTTTGTCCTTCGCTGCTTTTTGAGGTAGCTCAGTGGCAGAAAAAGACAATACTTTTTCTCATCATCTTTGCCATGGCACATCTTCGTGACTGGTACCATATTCTAGAGTTAACCTTATGGTATAACTCAACATTCACGAGGGAGGGATAGCAATTTTAGGCCTAGTTAAAGTAAACACAGTACAGTTTACGTCATGCAGCCATCATCCATCCATCATCCACTCCTTCCTTGCCCCCCTGAGGAGCGTAGGAGCCCGGGCTAGGCATGTTGGTCCTGACATTTAAGATGAGAGTGACCAGCCTCACTCATCCCTAAGTGGCAATACGTGAGCAATAACTCCAGCCACTCCTTGGATATAAACCTTCACCGGCTCAATCCGACTGGAGCACCGCAATTACCCACTAATCCACCAGGCGCCATAATATGGTTAAATGGTTACCATCCAGCGAAATAAATGGTTTCCTGGTGTACAGGAACTCATTCGGCTTGTCACTCAGTGTAGAGTTAATTGCGTAGTCGTCCAGATTTCCCTAGATATTTTTCACCAGGCGTTTGGTGGTATAAAGGTTAGAACCCCCCGGTCCATAGGTAAAATCCCTAAGAGGTGGCTGGAGGGTTATAATAACGTGATGACATAAAGAGAAGTAGGCAGGTCATCTATCCTTAAATATACTGAACTAGCTTTGCCTAGTCGCGGGCCACAAAAAATCGAAAGGGGTACTAGGTGATTGTTTTTTATACGGTATTTTCCTAACCTGTGCACTCCCTTTCCTACATCCTCTTCCTTCCATATATTACTTTACCTTCATTTTTATCCCTCACATTGACATTTGTTTTCCCTTTTCTCTTCCCTTTCCTTTCATTACCCTCTTTCACGTCCATTTCCCTACTCCCTTTCCTCTCATTACCTTGCTTCACGTTTTCTTCCCTTTCCTCTCATTACTTTCTTTCACATTCTCTTCCCTCTTCCCTTTCCTCTCATTACTTTCACATTCTCTTCCCTCTTCCCTTTCCTCTCATTACTTTCTTTCACGTTCCCTCCCCTTTTTCTCATCCTCACATTACCCCATTTCACGCTCTTTTCTCTCACCCTCGCCAGCTTCCTCCTTTATTTACAATCGACGTTAGATTCTGGAGTTTTCGGCAGGCTGGTAAAATGCGAAGGGCCAAAAGTAATGGCTGGTTTATTCGGCTCTGGCAAAGAGAAGTCGACATCGTTTTCCTCGGATTTACGATTATATATATCCGAATTTGTGCTTAAGGATGCTTTTACGGAGACGAATTGGTTCTGGAACGAGTTTGGGGTAACAAGTGGAAGGCTTTTAACTCGTTCCCCCTCTGCAGTACCAAAGAACGGAAGTGACAGCGTGCCGAGTGGTCGTCTCCTCCTGCGTAAAATGGCTCCAGGCTGCAGTGACATACCCTACTGGTCGTGCTCTTTAAGTTGGCAGAGATTTTGGTAATTTTGTATCTCGATATCACGTAGTTCAGTGGCCAAATACTACAATATTACGGCTCTGCACTCTTTCCATAACGCTTCTTCGTGACTGTAGTTCGTCGATTTTGACTTGGAGATATTTTGTAGCTTACTTCCCGTGGCTTATCTGCAAAGTAAGATAATATTACGGCTCTGCACCCTTTCCATAGCTCTTCTTGGTGCCTATAGTTATTCTTTTATCTAACAAAGATCCCTAACCCCTTTCTGGTCAGTTGATGGCATAATGTAGTCAGACTGGGAGGTGCATTTGACCAGCGAGCAAGGAGACTCATTCCCACCACCTAACTAAGGCTAATCAAGTTCCATGCAACTATGAATTGGCACTGAAGTTGTGATAGTGACCCAGTTCCGTCAGACGAAAGCAAGCCTCCTATAGCATCCTCTTCTATTGTTACTCTCTTTCTATAATACAGCATTCAAGACAGAGAGATGACAATTAAAGATCAAGTTAAAGTGGATAGATCATTGTATGAATTTGTATGGTGCTATGAAGAAATTATGGAGAAGTACATTAAACCTTGCATTATTTTTCCTCAGGGCTATAATAATGGACCTCAAGATTAATTAAATAGTCTGGATAAAGGAAAGAATAATGAAAACAGATATAATCCAGCTGAAGGGCAAAAGTGGGAGCGGATGCGGCGAGATGCTCTACTGCGGGGCTCATCTCCAGAACCCAAACATTTGAGCCTGTGGTGGGTTCTCTGCCAACTGGGGTGAAATATATGGCCACATCATCTTCCACGTTAGGGCAGTTAAATTTCCCTTGTCGTTACCATATTTACTCATTTTACCTACCAATCCGTTAAAGGTAGCTGGACGCCTAAATCGGGTGGCGCCAACTGCCCTCGCCAGAATTATAACTCTAGCGCTAACAGGCCCGCAGCTCCATAGCCAGCAACACTCACCTCTCTACTACCACTCAGGGCTAAACGAGAAATTATGGTGGGGTGGGAAGGCGGAATCTGACCTCCTTCACGGCCACAATTTACGGGAACTCAGCCGTATAGGGTACACGGGGCTATTAGTTTTAGTACCTCCTGCCGTAAAATAAATCCCAACACACAGTATCAGGTTTTACGGGCTGAAAAATTACGTGCGGGAGAAAAATGATGCGGAAAATCTGCCATGGAAAATCGGGATGTGGAAATTAACAGTGAGGCTTCTATGACTCAGCTTAATAAAATCGTCTGGCATTAGCTGGGACAGAACACACACACACACACACACACACACACACACACACGCACACACACACACACACACACACACGCAAGCACACAACGCGACAATTAAAAGGAAAGGTTAATGGCAGAGAAAATGGCTAAAAGGAAAATATTGCTGCGTCAAAGAGGAAAATAAGGAAAGAAAAAATATTGTAAAACAGAAACTGGTAATAATGAAAGGAGGAAAAATAGTGTCACAAGGAAGCTGGAAATAATAGAAGGGAAAAAATGCTGAGTAAAAAAGAAAATTGAAATGAAGGATGGAAAAAAAGTGTGTCAAAGCGAAAATGGAAGTAAAAGAAGGAAAAAAAAATGTTGTATGAAAAAAAGAAAGGCAATCAGGAATGGAAAAAAATGCTGTAAAAAAGGAAACTGGATGTAAGACAAGGAAAAAAAAATGCTGTGAAAATTAATATGGAGATAAGGGAAGGAAATAAACTGCTGTGTTAAATGAAAACGTAAATAAGGGAAGAAGAACAGTATCCACCTTAGAAACTTGAAATGCGGAAAAGAAATACATGGAAAGTAAAAAAAAAAACTCTCATGATTGGGCCTGTTCTTGTATTTTATTCCAGACGATTTCTCTTCAGAAGAGAGAGAGAGAGAGAGAGAGAGAGAGAGAGAGAGAGAGAGAAAGAGAGAGAGAGTTAACACTGTAACCATGAGCCCTGTCATGGTGGGGATAACTCAAGTATTTCGTTTCAGCTAAAGGACAGACGGTTTCATGTAGGTGAGAATGGATATGGGCGGATGAGAGTGTCAATCCGCGAAGGGAAATAAAAATAATGGAAGGAGAAACTAAACTAATGGAAAAACTGAAGTAAAGTCAATAAACAAGTAAGGTAAATACGACACTGAAATATAATGTTATCAGGAAAAATGTAAGTAAAGGAGAAAAATAAGGTAAAAGGCGATGAAAGAAGAGGAGGAAGTTAATATAAAGGGAAATCAGGCAGAACTGGAGTTGGAACACAAGACATACCAAACAGCTGTATTCTGAAAGCAGTCTGTCTGTCTGTCTTCTCTGTCTGTTCGTCTGTGTCTGTCTGTAGTATCTATCTATCTGTCTACCTATCTGTGTGTCTACCTATCTATCAATCTATCTATCTATGTCTGTTTGTGTATCCGTCTGTCTGTGCCCTTTGTCTGTCTATCTGTTTGTCTGTCTATCTATCCCTCCATCTGTCTCAATATTCCAGTGCTGGTACAGGGTGTCATAGACAAGAACGTATCAAAGTCTCTCCCTCACCCCCCTCATCCCTACCATCCTAGGTCCATGCCAAACCACACTGCCTCATGCACAACAGCAGACATACCCGGTAAATACTGATCCACTTCACTCCGATAAATAACGACACAGCGACCAATAACCAGCAATGCGAGCTTCGGAGTCCAACATACTTTTTCGGAATATTCTGTAAGAGTTGTATGATACTTCGACTGGAAAGTGGGTCGGTACTTTTGTCCACGTCTGTACTCCTCCTCGCTGCCTCTCACCACCTGTATTCTCTTCACCTGGTGTTTGAGCGAGACGCCTTCATGTGGTGGCACTGATTTATCTAAGTCGCTCAACAGCCTGGTTGCACAAGCGTCCTTCAAATACTTCCCTGTCCCCCGAAATGAGAATGGTGAACTGCAGATCAGCCTAAGCCTGCAGTCCACCAGGTTCACTCTTCAGATGAACCTACAGCAACAACTGATGCTACTACTACAACTCTCGGCCTACTGGCTAAAAATTTAATCTCTTCAGTGCTGAACTAAAACGGGAGTTTAATACTAGACTATGGTGCTAGTCTCGAGAAAGTGCTATGGAAAGGGCACAGAGCCACAGTATTGTCTTATTTTCCCGTTGAGCTACAGAGGAAAAAAAATCTGCATGAAAACTAAATCTGGGCCAAGTTAAGGTGAGAAGAGTATAGTTCTAGGTCTGTTTCTTCGCCTCCATCCTTTCATCTTCGTTTCTACGCACTGTCTTTTGCTTATGTTTTATTCTTCTCGTTACGTGTTTACAAATTCGACTTGGTATTACTTGGATCTCACCAGTATCAAAGTTTGTCCTCTTCTCTAGCTACACCAAATCACTCACTATACTGCTCACACTTCAACCCATCACACCACTACACACCACACCAGTCACTGCCACACTACAACATCAAACTATACCACACCACTCCACTCACTGCCACGCTACAATATCAAACCACACTTCACCACACCACACCACACCACTCACTGCTACACCACACCACATCACACCACACCATTCAAAGCAGAAACTAAAGAAATTTGTACACTGTGGAAGGTGCAGAGTTGTATGAAATTTTCCAATAATGTTTGCCATGGGGCGAGCGATGCGAAAAATGAGGGGAGTGGGGAAAAATATTAGTATGCAAATATCGTGCCGGAAAAATGATATACTGTGAAAGACGGGAAGATGGAGGGGAGACTGTTAAAGAGCTGGAGGAGAAAAAGAGGAAGTGTGGAGGTGAAACTAGGGATTGTTGCCTGGATGGAGGAGAAAAAGATTGAAACATGGAGCTAAAACTTGGCCTGGAGGAGAATAACAGGAAGTATGATGAGCTAGGGGACTGGTGCAAAACTGAAGCAGAAAAAGGCGCATCATGCAGGTGAAACTAGGGATTGTTGCATAGGTGGAGGAAAAAGATGAAGCATGAGGGAGAGCTCTGGATTCTTGAGTAACAGGACAAGAAAAAGATGGAGAGTGGGGGTGAAATTTGGGGTCGATGCATAAATGTCTGTTTACACGAGGCAGTCAGAAGGCCATAAATTTCCGTTTCCAGATCTGTAACTATTAGCGCATATTAGGTCCACTGCAGTACCGGACCTTGTACTCAGAGGGAGAATTATAGTCAGCTGTAATCCTTTCTTATCACGGCGAAGCACGAATGGGGATATGTTTCTTGATAATCGTGCCTAAAGAATGAGACTTCTGTATATTTCCTCTATGAACAGTCCATTCGATTTCAATACAATAGATATAAAAAAAAATTAATGTAGGCTGATATGTAGCAAAATGTGACACCTGAGATTAGCGAGACTGGCTGAGAGGTCGATACAGTTAGGGTCTCGTGTATATAAAAAGGCTAGTAGTAATATCGAACAGTTGTCTGTGAGCCTTGTATCTCTCCTACCCGACTCCTAACCAACACCACACCATTGCCTGCTGCTGCAATCTTCTGTTTTACTGCCTGTGCCTTATTTGTCCTATCTTCCTTGTGACCTACATCATTCCATTGTCCACTACCAATGTCTTCCGTTTCACTCTCTGTGTCTTGTATCAGTTTTATCCTCCCCGTCACCTAATGTAACCTAACTTAACCTAATCTAATCTAACCTAACCTAATCTAACCTAACCTAACCTAATCTAACCTATCCTAACCTAATCTAACCTAACCTAACCAAACCTAACCTGACCAGACTACACCATAGTCTACTGTACTATTGCTGTCTTCTTTTACACTTTCTTGCCTTATTTGTTTTTATCCCTCCTTCAGCTCCCACTGACTTTCCCCTTTACTGTGGTGAGGGAGCTGAGGTGACTACAGCCTACGAGACAGTGCTTCGTGTGGGTACTTAGGTTTTAATTACATCAGTTCCACATTCTCTTGTTAGTAAACGGGTGCTCGCGCGGTCGCCTGTGTGTGTGTGTGTGTGTGTGTGTGTGCTTTTATCCATCTGCCTGTCTATATGTATATCAGTTAGTTAATTAATCAATCAATCTATCTTTCCACCTTCCTGCCTATCTATCTGTCCATCTGCCTACCTACCTATCTATCTACCTGCCTGTCTCTCTCTGTTTATCTATCCATCCATCTATCTAAACTTCGCAATTTGAATGAAGTTTTCCTCCCGAGTTCATTGACATGCAAAGGACTGGGGACTTCTCAGCACCCCCCCCCCCCACACACACACATACACTGGCACCCCGCGGAAATCTCACATCCGCTCCAGAAGCCCACAACGGCAGCCACCCGGCCATCCAGGAGCCATATTTATACAGAATTTTAGCTTAATTTTAAGGCATATAGCTCTCTGTGTAGTAATAATGTACCAGCGTTTATAATTTACCTTTGTAATATTTTTCACGTTTTTGTCTTGTTTTTATTGTTTTTCTGTTTTTGTTTAATTTGTGTTGTTGTTGTATTTTTGTTTTTGTTTAATTTTTGTTGTTGTATTTTTCTGTTTTTGTTTAGCCTGTTTTTTGTTGTTCTAATCACATTTTTTCTTTTTAAATTTTCAATTTTTTTGTTCAGGCTTTTTTTTTTTTTTTTTTTTGCTTTGTTGTGCTTTTCACATTGTTATTTGTCTGTGCTAGGTTGTGAAGTGTTTTTGTAACTGCGTGAATTATAAGAGTGTAAACAAATTATGATATATATTCTGAAACTGGAGAAAGGTTATGAACACACCTCCAGCCTCTCGCTTCTCCCACTCGTACCCCATTTTGTGTGTGTGTGTGTGTGTGTGTGTGTGTGTGTGTGTGTGTGTGGAATTTCTGCCTCTTCTTTTGTTTCTCATGTACGTACAATGTGGGCCATTCGTAACGCCCCACTTCCACTTCTCCGGGTGATTTCTCGTGTGTTATGGGGACAGCTCAGTGTGATCAGTATCTGCATAGCATCATTTATTCATCTAGTACCCCAAAAGACACAACCACGCCCACACTAGCCGACTGAGCCCTCCCTGCAACGCATAAGATACTGCCACATGAGCGTCAAGTGGAACGCCATTGTTGTGTCACTCTGTATATCGTCTGTCCTTTTCCGTCCTGTACTGTGCTATTGTCTTGTTAAGCTCCTGCTCTTCCTCGACTTATGCAGCTTGGTAGTAGGGCCTTCAATTTTTAAGGTTTGTCAAGTAGAAAGGATTGTAAGTTTATTGTGGTCTGTAAATCTGTGTAACTCTTTGCAACTCTCCACTTTGATTCTCGTCTGATCTGAGTGTATTTGTTTTCGTGTATCCCATGCCCCTTCTATCGTGTCTCATACATGTCAGGTCTTCTGTCCTGTTTGTTTTCGCTGTTTCCACTTTTTATTTCTGTTCTTGTATTCTTGCGTTCGTTATCATGGATTCTCTGTCACTTCATTTGTATCCCATCTCTATCTATCTCTTTCTATTTGTCTGTCTATCTATCTATCTATATCTGTCTCTCTATTGTCTCTCCTCTTCATCCACGTTTTCTCTTTTCTCGTACCCCATTTTCTACTTTCTTATATTCTCTTTTTAGATGATGTTTGTCCTCTTTCATCCCTCTGTTTTTCCTTCTCTCATCTGTTTTTTTCCTTGCATTAATTTTTGGTGGATCCTTGCATACTTAACGACAGCAGCATGAACCGTAAACCTAATCGGGGGAACATGAAGTAACCAAACAACTGTGACAAAGAGTTTCAGCTGTACGGCATCTGTCACCCCCCCCCCCCCCACTCTCTCCACACACTGAATTCTTCACGTATTTTTAGTTATTTTAATATTCATGCAATGACTGGATCTGCTGGCTGGAATGAATGAATATATCTGTATGTTCCAAAAATATATTTGTTTGTCTTTCTTCTTGCATTTTCTTCAGGGGTAAACTATACTAAGGTCATAAACTAATTTTGGCTCATATAAAACTTAACCCTTTCAGTTCAGTGACGTATTTTTCATCTTATTCGTGCTATCTTCAAACAATTTCATTCAGCTTTGAGAATACTTTTTGAAATGAAGCGATGAGATATAATCTTAATTAACCACCACTAATGTACGAGCATGTCATTCCTATGTTGAGTATAATCTGGCTACAAGAATTATTATAAAGGTATGTCATCGGACTGAAGGAGTTCAGGGTAACATCCTATCAGGAGAATCCTGTGATCAACTTCGCACTTAAGAATAATTATGACACCTAAACTAGTCATTTTCCTCCAAAGCTAAACAAAACATACACGGTTCATTGTAACAGTATATACAACAGCATAACAAGCATCACCAACACCACAGACGTATAAGCAAAGTGCCAGTACCTAATAAAAATAGGTTTATAGTATTTCATGCAATGCACAACTGCTCAACACACCAGCTTTGAAATCAAAGTGACACAACATTTAAGAATAATTTCTTTAAATTTCTTCCACAGAACTTCAGAACACTGGTTACCATACCTAACCCAGCCAAACCTAGTCCAATCTAATCTAACCTAACTTAAGCTAAGCTAAGATAACCTATGCTAGCTCTTGCTAATAGATTCACTGAAAATAACTGCGACTACGTTTCTTCCAGTAATTACCACACCGCTTTTCTGACTCGACAGTGAGGTCCGAAACATGCAGGTCAGTTCCAGTAACCTGCCATAACTCTAAAGTCCTTAGTTTGCTGTTGGTCGTGGAAAATGAATAGTTGCGGCAGAACAAGAGTCAGTTAAATCATAAGGCGGTGAAACTAAGGACGGTATTAATAAAACCTCTAATTCATGACGGTCAGTCTCCATTCTACTTTATATAACACAGTTAACATTGAGTCTCACACCCTAAATAAATTCCAAAATTGAACCAAACACTTGCCATTTTATCGAACAACTCTTCTCCCCAATGAAGAATACACGCATATTGGGCCAAACCACGACACTCTTTCTCTGCAGCTAAATTCTTCCTCTCTCACTTTATCAAAAAGAGAACGAAAAGAAACACACACACACACACACACACACACACACACACACACACACACAACATTCACTGTACCTAAGTTGCGACCAGATGGTGGTTCACTGGACTCCCTGTAACACTGGGAGAATGAATATAAGGTATGCCTGCAACAAATTAGTCCCCCATCTTGGTTACATCACACTCATCAACCAATAAACAAAAAAATTACGGACAAGCCACTCCTCTTCCTTCATTTCACTCTCCCTTTTCTATATGTTTCATTGATTCACAGGGGAAGAAAGACCAATTTACTATCCTTTCTCTCATGTGCTTTAACAATGTCATAAACTTGGGGGGTTACTCTCTCTTTTGTGATTTCAGGTTCAATAACACGACGTAAAACAGTCAGGTGAAGCATCAACATTCTCAACATAAGTAAGCTGCTTTCCACTTCATGTCGGGTCCCCTTTGTCATTCTTTCTAAGTGATACTGAATTTTAAAAAATTGGAAGAAAGTCCAAGTAGACTCAAATCTGCTGTATAACATTTTTCTACATGTAGATATATTTCTTCCATTTGAACGATTTATGGCACATTGACATCAAGACACAATATCTGGTAAATTTCCCTGCTCTTGCATTTATTCCTCATGTGATTGTTCCAAACCATTCTTTTGACCTTGACTGTTGTTTTTATCATCATCCAAAGCTTCTATATCTCCAGGGATGCTGGGTAAATCTTGTATGGTCAGAGTATCATCTTTCTGACTCTCCTTTTGGATCTGTTGCTCATGCAGCTGTCCCAGTCCTTGTCCTTGACTTTGGCTCTTCCTTGTATTCTCACTGAAAGCTTTCCTTTCTATGGCACACTTTTTCTTTTGGGCTTCGTCCGGTCCAGTTCCCTTCCCATGGCCTTGCTCCAGTTCAAGGTCTTCAGTGTCTTCGTTGACTGTATCCTCACTGATAGTGTTCTTGCAAAGTGAGTTAGCTGTATCCTTAGTTATGGAGTGACTTGCGTCCACAGAGGTGGTGTTGGGTGTATCCTTACTGATGCTGTTGTTGCAGAGTGAGTTAGCTGTATCCTCAGTCGTGGAGTCATTTGTGTCTTTATTGATGGTGTTAGGTGTGTGCTTAGAGATGGTGTGCATGCAGAGTGAGTCAGAGGCGTCTTCATTGATGCTGTTGATGCTGAATGAGTTAGGTGTGTCTTCAGTCATGGAGTTGGCTGCGTGTTCGGTGATGGTGTTCATGCAGAAAGAGTTGGTGGACTGCAGTGGAATGCCGCAGGTGAGTGACCCAAGGGACGTGCAGGACAATTTGCTGGAAAACAAGGAAGTGATCCTGTACTAAAGTAACGAATGTAATCTACAGGTGCACAAACTGTCTGAGAGGTTTCAGTCTCAAATTACATTGTTTAGAATGGATATGTTTTTACCCTTTGTTTTTCTTTTATTGCAATAATGTAAAAATATTTAAATTTCGCACAGTCATTAAGTAGCTGTCAAATATATGGCTCATCATTTATATCAGTCATGCGGACTTCGGTGTGTATGCGTGTGTCAGTTACACTGACGTCACAAGAGAAGACAGGAGAATGAAGGATTAACCAACTTTAAAGAATAGGCCTTATCGAGAGAGAGAGAGATGGCAAAGGGTGGTGGGAAGTGAGGTTAGGTTAGGTTAGATACTGTTAGGTTCAGTTAGGTTGGCTGGGTCGTTCAATGGAGGTTGTAGTAAGGAACAATGAAGATCTGACTGCCCCTGAAGAAGTAGAAGAAAGGATTAACTAACCTGGAAAAAGATACGGGGTCCGTGGTGAGGTGGGTGTGTAAGGTGGGCTGGGACTCGGTGGACTGGGTGGGTCGGCGCATGGACGACGAAAGAGAGGAGGTGTTGTCGTGGGTGGCTCTACTGATGGGCGTGGGGAAGCTGGCTGGACCCAACACCTGCTTCACGCGACGCAGGTACGAGTCCCAGTTGGTCCGGACCTGGTACAGAGGTTAGTGAGGGTACAGTGAGAAATAGGTGCTTCTGTTATCTTCTTGCATGGCCAATAATCCTCTTACATATCTTGACCCGTATTCGCTGACAAAATTACGATCAGTTTCCTGTCGTACCTGTGATATGTGCTCGCAATAAGGACAGAGGGAGTTTGTAGCATCTCGTGTCTTGGTGTTTCTGCAAAAGAAATCTTAGTTCTGAGGAAAATTATTTCGTGCTATTTAGTGTTTTTGCAGGCAGGCCAAGGAAAAGTTGAGTTCAAAAGTTTCCCTTGTCTCTTATTCTTCCTGCATACGAAAATTTGAATTACACATGGATTTGATCGTAAGTTTACCGGTGAATCTGGGCCCATAGTACAGTCACATTCGGTCTTTGAAGTTCCAAGAGAGTGTGGAATAAATTTTACTTGTGACTGTATAAAATATATTTCCATAATCTGTTGCAATAGGGTGGTGGTAAGTGGTGGCAACCCAAACCACTTAGGTGACGTAGTGCTGACTGCTTCTTTCTTCACCTTTATCATTGTATTTCTGTGTCTGTCCTCCTCTCTTCCTACTTCTCCCTTTCCTTCTTGTCTCTTTTTATTCCTTTTGTATAGGCCTACTTCAGGTGGTTCGCAAGCCTGATAATTTCCTGTGGCTCAGGAAACCATTTACGCCGCTGGGTGGTAACCATATAAGCAGATGCTGGGGTGATGTGGACTCTACTGTGGTGCCTCCGTTAACTGGGTAGAAACGCAATTGCTACGTCCATCCAGGAACCAAACCTCCACACGTTTCCTCGCGCCTCGGTGTGGCGGGGTGCAGTCTACCGCAAGGGAACACCGATCCACTGCACGGGCAGTTGCTTTGCCCGACAGATCGGGTTACAACAATTGCAACAGGGTTTCCTAGCACCTGACTTGACAATACAACATATTATGATCTCAGCATAATGCAAAACCTACCTTAACCTATTGTACACAACCAAATTGCACTTGGGTTAAAATTCCTGTTAACGTCACCTTCGCTAATTTCATGATTGTTTCACTTTTCATACGCTTCCAGCTGTCTGTTAGCATTCACGGAAATTGCTTCTTGAAATTACACTAACAAAAATTTGCCCAGGTTAGGTTCAAAGGATAAAGAAGTTAGGTTTGTAGGACACGAAGGTTGGATGTGCAGAATGCTAAGGTTAGATTTGAATGATGCCAAAACTAGATTTGTAGGCTGATAATTATGACTTAGAGGTGTTTAATCAACCTGGTGGTATATTGAAAACTGTCATTCTGCATTTATTTGCCAACCATCCTGGCCGCATTAACTTAAATTCACTGGCGCCCCCCCTGCAATGGGTGGGGGTGTGAGAATCCGAAAGGCAACGTCGCATTACGTGTTGCTCTTACACCTTTTAGACCCGCAGGGGCGAGGTGGCTACGAGGCCTTGCTCTTAGAGGTGTTTAATCGACCTGGAGGTATATCACTAATAATTATGGTTAGATTCGAAAGATATACAGCTCTCATTGTAAGGCAAAGTTAGGTAGGTTTTACATGGATAGTTTCTTCATTCTCTTTCTATGCAGAATTACGCCAGGTTGTTGACGTCCTACACCAAATAACTTTCACTTGTTAACATAACCTTACAGTGAAGCTCAGCCTAATTCACCTGATACACTAATTTTTTAGTCTAAAAGCAAGTATTTAGTATTTGGTAAAGCTAACACATTTGCTGGTAGGAGCCATGAACGCCGTAGGTACTTTATTTAGACCAACAGCTGGCAGTTAATGTCGCAGACACATAATTACCAGCTATAAATTTAAAAACTATTTAGTAAATTGAATAAAATCATTTTGTGGTACCCGGATACTAATAATAACAACAACAACAACAATTCTACTACTACTACTGCTACTACTACTAGGCCTAATAATAATAATAATAATAATAATGATAATAATAATAATAATGATAATAAAATAAGGATGTCATGTTAGGGATGGTATAAAACATAATATTCCATTGGTCAGTTCCGATAGATCTTACCCTTTTAATGATGTTCTTCTTGCATATATAGAGGATGAATATGGAGAAGCCCTGGAGAGCGTTGATGACGTCTGTGGGGATCCTGTGGGACAAGAGGGAAACAGATGCGGTCATATTCTCCTTGATTTCTGAGACGAGAAATAAAGAAGAATGAGAGTAAACAAGAAATAAAGATGAAGTAAAGTGTAAACATATATCAGAAAAGGGTAGTGTCTTAGGAAATTTCGTAACAGCCCCTTCACGGCGATATATTTTGTACATTACACCTTAAGTCTATTTTATCTGGACAGTTTATCCTAAAGGCAGGAACTGAAACAGTGTTACCAGCTCAGCTAATAGGTCATCAGATAAAACAGTTAACCTCTTCATTTTCATGACTTTTTAGTTTTTTAAGCTATGTTTTTGCTACCGTTGTGTGATTTTAATCAGGTTAGGAGAGACTTTCTAGTAGAGGGATTAGATATAGCCTTCATTAACCCTTTAAATATTAAAGTCGAAGCCTCCGCCGGCCGGGTGGGTAGCGTGTGAGTCAGCCAGTTCTGATCTGGATTCAGTGTCATCCGGGGAGGATGTAGAAGAGAGGGTTGCGGTATGTTGTTTTATGTGATTTCACATGCACACTTTCTCACTCATAAACACAGCCATTTTAACACAATTTTCACGCGCACACTTCATAAGCCAACCGCATCTGAAGCCATGCATAAAGCTCTGGGTGGGGGAGGGCCAATTCTCTAGTGATAGAAAGTGGTATTCCTGGACCCTACGGATAATTTGTCATTCAGCACCGCTAGAATACGGCTTGAAAGTGCAAATCAGAGTTGCTCGCCGATGCCAGGCGTGTGAAAGCCACCCGTTACAGTCCATCCATCCATCGACACATACGTATACATACGAGTTTCTCCCTAAGTTGAATAAAATCGCCTGGAGGTAGCAAGATAAACTTACCTAATGCGTGGGTGTTTGCCAAGTAACTCACCATGCCTGACAGCTGCCCTCCTGCCACGATATGACCTCAGTGATCCAGGTCAGTCCCATCACCACGAACAGCTTTACCGTCAGCCACATCCTGCACAGAGAAAAAGTTTATATGCCTCTGTCTCTTTCTGTCTGTCTGTCTCTCATATCGTATTTTTGCACTACATTGTCCCCTCTGCTTTGGTTGTAAGTAAGTGGTAGCTATATATTGGTAAGATAAAAGCATAAACAAATAATCTTGCATTAAATTTAAGCTTTAAAGAATATACCTGGCTGACATTCTTCTGTTTAATCTTATACTAAACTTATGCTCCCTAACACCTCTTCTTTAGTAACTTATTTTTCGATATGGCCAGTTAATATCATTTTGTAATTTACCTATGCAGAGTCTGGCGATACTGGAAGGCTTTATGTAACACAGAAGAGGACAGTAAGATGTAATAAACAAAATAAATCGCTTAGGCAAAGATGTTAGTGAGATTTCTCAACCGACGAGAATACGGGCCCTAACCTGTTCCTGTTCAAAGATCATGCGAAGTTAAGCTGCTCAAGGAATTTTTGAATAAAACACATCCTGCACAGAAAATAACTACACACCTCTCTCTTTCCCTCTTCCCCTTCCTCCCTCTCTCTCTCTTCCTCTTCCTCCCCTGTTCCGAAAACCAAAGTAAATCTCAAGAAAGTTAATAATATTCAACTCACACCCTAACTTACCTTTTCCTATTATGCTGACAGGTGCGCTGGAGGACGGGGTCTGTCTGCGCTACGGTGAGCAGGTAAGCGGCCACCCAGCAGAAGAACACAATATTGCACACCACCACCGCCAGCACCGGCCCGTAGAAGTAGGCCCACAGGGACTCATTGTCTGGCCAGAAGCATCGTAATGTTAACTCCCTGCACTCTTATGAAGAAGAAAGAGAGGAAGAGGAGGAGGAGGAAGAAGAGGAGCAGGAGGAGAAAAAAGAAGAGAAAAAAGAAAGAAGAAGAAAAAGAGAGATGGAAGAAGAGGAAGAGGAAGAAGAAAAAGAAGAAGAAGAAGAAGAAGAAGAAGAAGAAGAAGAAGAAGAAGAAGAA